>PVLD010010046.1:0-73034 GCA_004027595.1 Dinomys branickii | reverse complement strand
GGATAAACTGTCTGACTAAATTTGCATGTCTGTATATGGGTCCATACATCTACAATTCGAAGATATCAATGGATAAAGCAACAACTACTGTTGAGACCATATCACCTTGTCTATAGATTAGTTGTGATTGTACTATTTTCTATGATAATGGGTGTCTGTTTGTCAATATATTTTTGTACTTTTATGTTTCTAAAATAAATAAAAAAAAAAAACAAAAAAAAAACAAATACCATACAAAATCTGCTTATGAATCTACCATAGAAGCCAGTCTTCCAAGTATTGGGAAAGACTTGTACAAGTAAATGAAGCATATGGAACCTCAAATCACCACAAATTAAAAAGAACTTCTCCATAGCACATTCCAGAAGCTTAAGGACAGTCATTAATATGACAAATCACTTGTAAAGGTAAATTGATTAGAATTACAGCAAGCTTCTCAACATGAACCTTAAAGGTTAGAACAATGTGGAGTAAAGTATTTCAAGCTCTAAGAAGAGAATTTCATCCCAGAATAATATATCCTGAAAAAACGCCTTTGCAATTTGATGGAGAATTAACATCTTTCCACGACCAAGAGCCCCTTAAGAAATTAATGATCACCAAACTAGCACTACAAAAATTCTCAAGGTTAGATTAGAAAAAGACAATGAAACCAACAATGCCAAAAGCATGTAATGGAGTGGGTATAACAGGTAGGGAGAACTTAAGCAGAAGAGGAAAAAAATGAAAGGAATCAGCAACAGGAAAATATCTCAATGAGCAGAATAAGGCAGTACCTTTCAGTAGCAGCCATACCCAGAGTGCATCACTGGAAAGCAGACAGCAGCTAAACAGATCTGCATATTAGTAACAAAGTCGCTCCATGTAATTCTCAATGTCAGTGGTTTCAGCTCCTCAAAAAGAGACACGGACCTGCAGATTGAATAAAACAAAATACAACAGTAGACTGTTCGTAAGAAACATATTTGACCCAAATAGAAATTAATAGATTAAAAATCAAAGAATGAAAAACAATATTGTTTGCAATAGGAACCTGAAAACAAGCAAGTGTAGTTGCCTTATTTTCAGACCAAGTGAATTTCAACTCAAACCTGATCAGAAGCAGCAAAGGTCATTGCATATTGGTTAAGAGAACAATTCAACAGGAAAGATAACAATTATCAATATATATATATGTGGTCACTCATGCATCCAGCTTCACAGAATAAACACTACCAATAGATCAGATAAACATCTACACAATTATAGGTGGGGACTTCAAAACCCTGCTATCACAAATAGACACAAGAGACAAAAACATAAAAATATAAGACTTGAATAAAACATTTGAGCAGACTGACTTAAGAAGTATATATCGAGTGTCCTACATCTCCTCCCCCCCAAAAAACTCACGTTCTTTTCAGCAACACATGGAACTTTCTCAAAAGTAGACCACATAGGAGCCCATGAAGCATGCTAAAACATACAAATAAATTTAAAGTATCATATGCATATAATCAGATCATAGTGCAGTGAAGCTAGAAATCAAAGGCAAAGAAACCACAGAAATTATATAAACATGTGGTTATTAGATAATACCCTTTAAATAATCAATGGGCCATAGAATAAATCAGAAAGAAATTAGACAGTTCCTATAGTCAGACAATAATTCCAGGACAAGATACCAGATTCTTTGGTACACAGTAAAACCATCCTAAGAGGAAAACACTATCATACTCAAAAAAGGAGATCAAAGAGGACTTCAGGAAATGGAAATATATCTCCTCTTCTGGGTTAGGCAGTACCAATGTCAAAATGACAGAATCAATTTTCCAAAATTGATATATAGATTAATGCAATCTCAATCAAAATCCCAACAGCATTCCTCACAGAACCGGAGAAAAGTACAGTCTTAAAGTTTGTATAGAACCAGAAAAGACTCAGGAAGCAAAATCAATCCAAGGTAACAAGAACAAAGTAGGAGGCATCACAATATCAGATTTCAAGTTTCATGACAATTCTACAGTGACAAAACCAGAATGATCCTGGCTCAAAAAGAGATGTTAGGGCAGTGGAACGGAACAGAGGATGCAGGAACAATACAGGCACATTTAACCCTCTGAACTTTGAAAATAGGTCCAAAAACATGTGATAGACATGTTAAGACAGCCTCTTAACAAATAATGCTGGGAAAACTGGATATCTACATGCCAAAGTTTGAATTTATAGCCAGACCTCAGCATATACTCAGCTGAAATCAAAATGGATTGAAAATCTAAGTATTAACATAAGTAATCTGCTGGCAAATAACATAGGTAAAACTCTTGAAAATATAGCCATAGGGAATGACTTTCTCTACAGAACCCAAGTGTGCAAGAAATAACATCAAGAGTCAACAAATAGGATTATGTCAAATTAAAAATCTACCCAGAAAAGGAAATAATCAATAGAGTAAAGAGAAAATCTATAGAACAGGAAAATATTTGTAGGCTACTTCTCAAAGAGAGGATTAATATCTAGATGTCTTGGTTACTTTTCTCTCATTGCAATGATAAAACACCTGACAGTCAGAATTATGAAAGGAAAGGTTTAGTTAGCTCACCGTTTGTGGGGGTTTTAGTGTATACTTGGCCGGCTCCAAGGCAGAGTGACACATTGCACAGGATAACAATTCATGGTGGTAGAAGATGGCAAAAGCAACAAGAGCAAAATTGGAGTTGTGGGCAGGTGTAGCTCTCACATCCATAATTCTAACATTGGACCATGAATCAATCATAAACTCTGGAAGCCTGCCCATGACTTCATGAGGCTTTGAGAGGGACATCCAGGCACAAACCTTAACACCCAGGCACAAACCTTAGCACTAGGTTATATAGAGAACTAAAAAGCATTGAGTGCCCCAAAGTAAAAAACAAACAAACAAACAAAAATTTAAAAATGGGCAGCTAGGTTGTGTTGGTGTATCCCTGTAATCCCAGCACTCTGGAGGCTGAGATAGGAAGATTACTATGAGTTGAAGGCCAGACTGAGATACACAGTTATTCGAGGCCAGCCTGAGCTACAGAGCAAGAACTTGTCTCACGCCTTCAATCCCACCCCACACAATGGTCAACAGAAATAAAGAAATTTCTCAGCTGAACCATAAATATATTTTTTCATATAGATACATGAAAACATGTTCAACATCTCTGTCCATTAGTGAAATGCAAACTAAAACAGCACCTAGATTTCATCTTCCTCCAGAAAAAATGACTATCATGAAGAAATCAAATCATAAAAAATGCTAACAAGGCTGCAGTGAAAATGGAATCCTTCTATAATGTTGGTGAGAATCTAAACTAGTTATGGAAACTGGTATGGAGATTACTCAAAAAACTAAACCTAGAAATTCCATTTGACCAAGCTGTTCACCTTCTAGATATTAGAAAGATTTGAAGACATACTGTGACAGTGATACATGCACACCCATGCATAGAGCAGCACAAGTCTTAACAGCTAGATCTTAGAGACAGCCCATATGTCTGTTAACAGACCAACAGATAAAGAAATCGAGGCACAGAATGTAGTGTAAGTGCTATAAAGAGGGATAATTTTGAGCTATTTGTAAGAAAATGAAGGCACCTTGCCATGATACTGTCAAGGGAAATAAATCTGACATACAAGTTTAAATACTGTGTGGTTTGCCTTACATGAGAAATACAAAATATGAATAAATTAAAGAGCAAAATACAAGACAGATGACAGGAAATGGGGAGTAAGTGGGAAAGGGATGAAAAGATGGAAGGAACACGAGGAAATGCAAAACATTAAAATGTGCTGTGTACATGTAGCAGCTGCCTACAAGGACTATTATCTTTATGGACTAAAACATGCTATAATACAAATAAAAATTACATACAGAATGATAGTCATTAGATATTCTGAAAGCATGTCTGACATCTGTTAGCAATCTTACCTGAGAATGTATAAAGGTAAGTTTCTTAGGCTTAGATCTGATCTTATAGATGATGAATGGCCCGGGACTCTACCTTTTTATCAGCTTTCCAGCTGGGGCTCAGAGTTAAGTCAGTTTGCAACTGCAATTTCCAATTGCATCTGCTTCTTGATTACTTTTCTCATTGCTGAGACAAAAATACCTAACACCCAAAGTTAAAGAAGGAAAGGTTTGCGTCAATTCATACTTTGTAGAGGTTTCAAGCCATCATTGGCTGGCTCCAAGGCAGGGTGGCGTGGCAGAGGGGCATCATAGAGGAGAAACAGTCCATGGTGGGCAGAAGGCAGCAAGCACAAGCTACAAGCTAAACCAACAAACAGCAGCCTTCTTTCTGACCCTTATATCCTTCCAGGCTACACACCCTTAGGGAAAGTATCACTCACACCCAGGGTGAGGCACATTTAATACTGAGTAGAGCTATGCCAAATCAATCAATGCACTAATTTAGTGATCACACACCCTTAATTCCAGCATCACACACTGTAGATCCAGCCACTCCCAAAAAGCCCCCCTATACTCACATGAGGCTTTGCGGGGACATCAAGGCACAAGCTGTAACAATCCTTAAATATTACTCACTATCTAGGCCTTGTTAAGCATTACTTACCAGATCTGATTTTCTGGTTATTTGCAACTTATACTGCTGATTTAAGAAACACTGTTGTGTTACTCCCTGACTACAGGAAGTGTTTCTTCTCCAATCCGATAGCTGAGCAGCTGAGGTTCTTTTCTCTGACAGTTTTTATCTATATATAGTAGTATGTCTCCTTGTCGTTATAGGCAAAATGGATTCTTTTAACAAAGAACTTACAATGCCTCAAAATTGCATCCCTCAGAATATGTCAGAGTTGTGATCCTTTGGAAAAATAATCAAGGCGAGTGCTTCAGGTAATCTGTCAAAACCATGAAAATATAACCCTCAGGAGTGCCCCTGTGAATTGAGTCTACCTTTGAGGTTCTCCTAAGGAACCTTCCAGGTTGACTTAGATACTACACATACTGATAGTTACCTGAAGCAGTTAGGTGTAATTGAGTTTTGACAATGTGTGATGAGGTAAATTAGATAATGTCCTTTGTGTGAAATGCTGATATTGATGGAATTTATAGTTAACATGGGAAGTGAAGTTGTTCCTGTCCAGTACAGAGACTTTAAAAAAAGTCTCATGTTCTCTGAAGTAGGAGTAAGAAAAGAGAAATTATAAGCAGCAAGTAGAATAAATTTGGACTGTGGTTGGCAAAATTAAAGGACATGAACTGTTTGCTTACTACCATGTGTCAGAAATTCACACATTTTGAACAAAAGTAGCACAAATACACTAGTCCTGTAGCTGAGTCAAATGTTAATTCTTTATTTTGATTTTCTCTGATACTTGACTATCAAACAATACCTTGTTTAATATTTAATATCTCTGAGTTGGAGATCAAAAGCTGAAAATCAGAAAATTCGGGAGGAATATGTTGTTTTATCGGAATTCAATTATCTTCTTTCTTCTATCTGAAACACCCTCAGAAATCATGCTTTGCAGGCAGTATGCTTAGTCTGTTTTCCAGGCTGTGTCATGGTATATCTAAAAGGGCAGTGTTATTTTCAAAGTTTAGTGAAGTGGAAAGAACACGGACTTTGGTGTCAGTTTGAACCAGATTGAAATTCTTACGCAGACACTTATCAGGTATGTAACACTTAAAAAGTTACTTCCTGTCTTGATCTCTCCTCTTGAAACTTGAGGAAAATAACTCAAGTCTTTGTAGTCACTGTGAATACTATCTGGGATGATGTATAGAAAATACCTAGACTATTTCAAGCAATTACTAAATCTGGCTATAGTTTCACAAGTAATGTTTCTCTTCATGGAAAATTTCAGAAGCATCTTTGCAGGGAATTTTGTTCCACACAGCATTAAAATTTACCCTGTGCTTATGTAAATTTCTATACTTCGTTTCCACATTTATAACATATAGTATTTCAGAGCCACTTTCTCATATTTAGATGCTCTCATCTGATTAATGAACATTAAAATAATTCTAAAACAAACTAATGAACATTAAAACAAATTCATTGTTGGGAATCTGGTTTGTTGAAGTTATTGTGTAGTCTGAATTTTTGGATTCCTAAAATAGTCAGGGCTCTGTGGAGTCATAGATGTGATTTTTCAGTTCTTGTTTTTACTTACATTCTTGAATGTGGGCCCCCAAACAGGGTCCCCTCTATGTTTTTGTATCTCTTAAGTATTCATCTGACTTCTCATTGATTGACGAAATAATGAGAACTCCTATCAGGTGGTGGCCTATGTCTATCATTTCAGCTACTCAGGAGGCTGAAGTGGGAGGATCACTTGAGGCCAAGAGTTCCAGAACATCCGGGCAACAACACGTAGTAACATCACATAACTCAGGAAAAGATAAAGCAGGGGATTAAGTGCGGGTCTTTCTAATCAAATCCTTACTCCTGACTGAACTTTATAGTTTTATTTTGAGCTGGAAATTCTTTAAAGATTTCTTTAGAGTCTTATCACTCTAAACCTTCCACTGCATATTAAGAATACTGTTAATTATGTATCTGAAGCACAGGTACAGGGAGAGTGATTTCTATAGAGAAAACATGACAAAAATTAACATTTGAGGAACAAAAATTAAAAAGGGAAACCATGCAATCTCCTAGAAAATTTTCAGAGAAATTATATTCAATTGTGCAAATTGCTTATGACCACTCAGGCAAATTGTTGCCCTAATTCCAATTATATGACCACCAAACTAATTTTTAAAAATAAAGTTATAAAAAGATTTTTGCTCAGAATTTAGCACTAAAAGTGATATTAAAAATAACTACTAAATTTAGTTATAGGTGCCTTATCTGATTTTATAACTTGGAAGAAATAATGAGAATTCCTTGCAAATGAAACAAAATGGTCATTTATGACATCTCAGGGTTGTAGCCACTGAGGAAAACCACACATTGAACAGCACTAGTATGTCAATTAAAAGTTATTAGAGAGGCTGGTTCAAAGGTGGCATGTGGTGGCAGGTGAAGAGGGAATTTTGTTTTGGGAACCCCAGTACATTTTGTTATTATTGCTGTCTTTCGTGATTGCCTGGAAAACAAGCACTTGGCCTGGGACTCAGTTTTACATTTTTAGATATTTAATAAATGAAAGGAAAGACCTGAACAATAAACTGAGTTAGAATTTGTACAAAGTTTGGTAGGTTCAGAAAAAATTGCAATTATTTATATCAGATTTTTAATGTTTATGCGTGATAGTCCTACTATATGCACATATTAATCTGTTGCTCACAACCCATGGATATATTTTTAGAGGCTTCAAAAATCACTTCCTTACCAGCTCACATAGGCCAGAGGTCTGGACCTGGTGGGCTTAGGTTCTCTACTCAGGGTCTTGCAGGCTAAAGTCAGTGTCGAGTTTACAGTATTCTCATTGGAGTTCTTCCAAGTGAAAAGTAGTATTCAAATATAGCCATGAATCACTTATTTTTTATTGAGACAGGGTCTTGCTGTGTAGTTCAGACTGGCCTTGGCTTTACAATGTAGCTCGAACTGGCCTCAAATTTACACTGATGCTCCTGCTTCAGCCTCCCAAGTACTAGGATTACAGGTGTGCACCATCATGCCTGGTAAATCCTATGTCACTTCAATGATAGCACATGTTCTGAGAAATACATTGCTGGGTGATTTCATCATTGCATGAAATTATACAATGTACAAAATGGAGAAGGCCACGGTGTCACTAGGTGACATAAATTTATGGGATCAGCTTCACGTGTGTGATCGGACATTGGCTGGAATGTCCTCAAGTGGCAAGTGAGTGTGCTGTGTCTGCCTACTGAGGTCCCTGTTGGTGTTGGCAGCCTGGAACCTGACTCAGCTCACAGGGGCAGCCACAGCTCCTCAACGCTCTCCTGCCAAAAGCAGTTGAGCAACCAATGTTTGCTTTACTCCAGATCACTCATAGCTGATCTCTGGTTTTCACTTCTGTAACCGTCTGGAGGAAACATGACATTAAACATTTCATGTGATTAGGCCGGTACACCCAAATACTTTCCTTACATTGTTTTTTTTTCACCTTATAAAGTATAGAACATTTATTTAGGCTGATTAAAAAATCCTACCAGTTACTTTTCTTATTCCCTTTCCAACTACAATATTTACGATTGAATATTCTCAGTGTTTGTTTTTTGTTAATACACATTTGCAGTACATAGCAATCACCTTCCTCATGGGCACAACACATCCTAATGTTCTTTCACCGTTCTCCCTTCTCCTTCCCTGTCACCTCCCTCTCCCATCATTTGATCCCCATCATTTTGCAAAGGATCTACCTCCCTGTATCCTATTATCTTTTATTTTGTTCTTTATTAATATTTTGTATTTCTTAGGTCAAAGATTTTGGAACTTCAGTGTGTTTGCAGGAAACTTCATGTAGCATTTATATGACGTTTGGGTTCAACAGCTGGGAGAAGGTGTATATACACGAGATGCTAGGAAGTCTGAGACTGAGCTTAGAGTTCTGACAACCATGAGGCTGAACTTGCAGGCATGTTTCCGGTGGTCATCATTCAAGGTTTCTGATTTGGAGAGAGCAAATATGCCTTGTGATTGCCAAAACTGAAAATATAAAAACAGTTTTTCCTACTGAGGAGATCAAAGATGTTAAACTAAATTTAATGAAATCTGAAAATTTTTCAAATACTACTTCTTTAGCTTAGTAGCTGACAGAAATAGTTTTTGTAATAGTAACTGAAACTCGAGGTAATAAATATAGACAACGTCTAGTTAGTTTAAAGTTCCTATTAAGATAAAATAATTTAAAATAGTTTACTTATTTGGTTAATATTTATAGCATGCTCTGATATGAATGTTCCCTGTCAAAGTTCACTATGATTGAGTAAATAAAACTTAGCATATATTTGTCTAGAAATTCATGTTTCTGGGCATTAAAGATTTCATTTTAAGTTTTTAAATAGTTTTCTTTGCATTTATAAGATGTAGAGTTTTAAAAATATGAAACAGATCTTACGTATAGTACAGTATTCATTATCATAATAATTATTAATTTAAAATCCTGAAGGAAAAGCAAGTAAGCCATTGGTCCATTTTTCAAATCTTAAAATAGTTTAACCTTAGAGATGGAAAGATTTAAAAAATTATCTTAAAATATTTTCTTTCAAAGAAACTTTCATTCCTTCGACACAATGACTTCCTTAGTATTGCAGTAAAAATGCATACACAATCAGAACATGAAAAAATCATATTCAACTTTTTAAAATTATAAATCTCCATTTTTCTTTTTATAATGAATACTCTGGCCATTCCTTGATTTAATCAACCAGAGGAAACTGTACTCATTGATTCTCCTCATTTATTCTGAATTTTCAAACTCTGTCTACATTTGCATATATGTTACATATTTATTGCATGCAATATGATACTTTGCTATATTTATTAAGATATTTTCAAGTTACCTGCTCCAGACTGCACTTCTCATGCAATAACACGGAAAACATTTTATGTGTAATGAGACTGTGGAAGATAAGTACTGTGTGGCATGACTTAGATGTAGAATTAAGATAAAATGTTGAAAAAAAAAAAGATAAAATGTTGAACTTACAGACAGTAGAATGGTTGTGCACAGGGTGCTGGAGAAAATGAAGACTTGTCTTGTAAATCTGTCCTGGATAAGCTTTATGTACCTATCAGAAGAATGCCTATCCTTCCGCTTTAAACAGAACATTCTGCATGAGTTTTTAAACACATTTGGTCTAAAGTAAAGCCCAAGTCTGATATCAATGTCTGGAGTACCTGTCTCTTGTCCAAGAGCAGTGGTGAAATGCCCTGCTATGATTGGGCTGTCGTCTCCTTCCCTCAGATTTTTAATTTTATATATTTAGATGCTCTAACGTTAGGAGCATATGGGTTTACAACTGTTAGTACCCCTTTGATAAACTGACTCCTTCATCAGTCTATAATCACCCGTTTTGTTTCTTTCCACTGTTTTGTACTTACTATTAAGGTAAGTACAGTGACCTCTGCTATTTTATTTGCAGTCACATGTATCGCTTTTTGCCGTTCCTTCACTTCAGTGAACTTGTATTCTGAAAGTTGAATCAAGTGACTTCTGGGCAACACAGTGCTGGCTTTAGCTTTTTATCCATTTAGCCGTGTTGTGTTTTTTTTTTTTTCTTTTTCTTTCTTTTTTTTTTTTTTTTGGTACTGTGGATTGAGCTCAGGACCTTGCGCTTGCCAGGAAGGTGCTTGAGCCACTGAGCTGTATCCCTGGCCCTGTATTGTGTTTTGAAGTGGCAAATTTAATCCATTTATATTCAACAAAGACTTTTGTTAGTTCTTTTGGGTTGGTTGTAAATCCTTTGTGGTTTTCTTCATAATGAAATTATTTTTGGTAGTGGTATGTTTTGATGCCTTACATTTTATTTTAATTTTTTAATTTTATTTTTTGATTCCTTACTTTTTAATCTTTGGAATGTCTACAGTAGGTTTACGCTTTGTGTTACCATGAGGCTTAGGTAAGACATCTGACAGTAATGCTGTTTTAAACTAATGACTAGTTCTGATCACATAAATATGCTGTTATATTTTTACTCTCTCATGTCAGATTTTGATATCATCTCATCTCTTTATGATGTGAATCTCTTAATGAAATTCTTTAGGTATTATTGTATTTAATTATTTTTTGTACGTCCCTTTTCCTCTTTCCTTTGTTCCATGACTTTCATATTAACATAGGTGTTTTAGCTGGTTGTGGTTCATACCTGCAGTCTCAGCACTCTGGGTGGCTGAAGGAGAAGGACTTCAAGATTGAGTCCAGCCTGGGCAATTTAGCAATTTAGTGAGACCCTGTCCCAAAAGATAAATAAACGGGCGGAGGTATAGCTCAGTGCTAAGGCCATGGACTCAATCTCGTCTCTCTCTTTGCTTCTCTCTCCCTTTTTCCCTTTCTCTCTCTCTGTCATATTCAGTATCTGAGGAAATTTTAATTCTTTTTTTTTTTTTTTTTTTTTTTTAGCGGTACTAGGGATCGAACTCAGGACCTTGTGCTTGCCAGGCAAGCACTTATTCCACTGAGCTATATCCCCAGTGGTAATTTTAATTCTGTTAATTTAGCTTTTAAGTGCAGTTTTTTTCTTTCATGGGCATCAGACTTCCCCAGATATGCACAACTTTTTGATAAACGTCGACCCGCGTGCTCATGCCTCTGAGGACCTCTTCTTTCCAGGACACCCACACTTAGCTTTGTTGCTCGGCTGACCCCCAACTCCTTCCTAAGTACCATGTCAAAAGTAAAGTTGCAACTTTTGCCATCTCTCAGTGTGAGTGAATTGAGTGACCTAAGAAAAACGTATGCATTCTCAAATCTCCTTCTGTCTTTCAGCAATAAAGGATCTTTCAGGTTTTGCGTGCTTTTGTTCATTCTTTAGTTCTTGCCAATATCTGTTTATTTTGGTATATTTCATAATTTGACTGTGCTGTAATGTATATATGCAAGTATACATTCAATTGTGATGTATTTATTTACTCTCTTAAAAATAATTTTCTCACAGCCAGGCGTGGTGGCACAATCCTATAATCCCAGGAGTTGGGAGGCTGAGGTAGGAGGACTGCAGTGAATTCAAGGGTAGCCTCGACAAAATAGTCAGTTTGAGGCAAACCTGAGCTACACAGAAAGACCCTGTCTGAATACACACCCCAAAAGAAAAACAAAAAAGTCCAACTCCCACCCACTTTCCCATTACAAACTTAACTAAGTGGTCCAAACCCCAGACACTAACTAGCACTAAATGTCTGTAGAGCAACAAGAACTATCATTTATTACTGCTAAGAGGGCAACATGGTAAACCACTTTAGTTTTACCAGCCAGTAATTGAACTCTGGTATTTATCCAAATGAATTGAAAACTTATGTCTACAAAAGAGCATGTTTTTATGAGCTTTATTCACACTCATCACACATTAGAAGACAACCACGTCCTTCTGTAGGTAAGGGGACAAATAAACTGGTCCATACAGACAGTGAATTACTGCTCAGCACCGGATTCAGACAGAAATCAGTGAGCCATGAACAGCTGTGGAGGAAACCAACGGATAGTACTAAATGAAAGTAGCCTATCTTAAAAGGCTACATGCTGTACAATCCCAGGGTAAAACTTTATGGAAAAGGCAAAACTGTAAGCAATGAAAAGATGAGTATTTTCTGGAGGCTGAGAGGGGAGAAAAGATGAATTGATGGAGAAGAGAGCATGTTTTAGGGTAGTAAAACTACTTTCTATACACATCATATTGATTGCATACTGATGCCTTGGTCAAAACCCAGAATGTACAATACCAAAGTGAGACCTAATATCAGGCATGTGCGTTAATGTTTACCCTTTTCATTCCTAATTGCTTGGATTTGAATCTGTTTTTTGATAAGGTTGGTTAAAGATTTGCCAAATTAATCTGGGTTGGAGAAATTTTTCTTTTAGGGCTTTTGAAATGCCTTACTCCAAGCTTTTCTTGGCTTGAGCATTTGTGTTTAGAAGTCATCATGATTCTAATAGACTTTGTTACATAGCTGACTTATTTCTTTTCTCTAAGAGCTTTTAAAATTCTGTTCTTGAGTTGAATTTCTGGAATCTTGACTATTATATTGATTATTATATGCCTTTGTGTCATTTATTTTTGATCATGGCTAATGGCATGTCTACATCTATGTGCCTTACTTACCTGTATGCCAAATTCTTTTTCCATGCTTTAGAAATGTTCTGCCAGTGCTTCTATGAACAGGTTTTCAAATGTCCTTTCAACTATCTCAATTTTTCACTGGTTCCAATACATCTTATGTTATTCTTTACATCATCTTTCAAGTATTGGATTGATTTTTTTCATGATTCCTTTCTATTTTTAAGAAAATTTTTTTTTTGTAACCACTTACCACAAAAGTATCCTCTAGATCTGTTATTCTGTCCTTATTTTGGTTCATTCTGCTTTGTATACCTTGAATAGATTTTTTAAATCTCCTCAATATCTGTTTGAATATGTGCATTGATTCTATTTCTGCCTTATCTTGGGCATTCATGGTTTCCCTCATTTTCCTATCCTCCTCTGTTTTTTAAACTGTATCTACTTTGGATTCACTAACCACTGCATTATGCTCATCATCTCTTTAGTTATCTGACACATTATTTCTAATTTGATTTTTTTTAGAGCTTCATTCGTCTTCTGTGTTACTTCCATTGTTACCGTTTCAGAGAGTTTAGGTGAATGGCTTTCAAATTATTCCAGTTCCCTGCCTGTGCATTTTCCATGAGTAAGCTGGATGTCTGGAGTTGCATCTTGCTTCTGTGTCTTCTAATTTTCTTTTGTTGCTTTTACTTTCTGCCTGTATATTTCCTATGGCAGGTACTTTATTACTAGTATTGAGAATTCCTTAGAAAATTACTCCTTTTAGAGATATCTTCCAGGTTTTCTGGATTTTGGCCTTTTCATCTGTTCCGTATCTTACTCTTTCAATATACTGGGGATGAGAAGTTACTGCCTAATTGGCCTAGCTCCTGGCTCCTTAGCATTGGCCTAAGGTATTGTTTATGACCCTTTGGAGATCTCAATCTTCAAATACAAAAAAGTTGAATTGATTAGAACACCTGTAATTTTTGCTAAAATATTACAATAAGCAGTAACAACAGCATCAAGCATAGCCTAGAAAATGAAAAACTGTGGCAACTATTAATTTGCCACCTTTAACCATATGAACAAGATTTGTAGTTATAAACAATTTCTGAAACAAAACTATTTTGTAGTTATAAACAAAATATCTGAAAGTTGTATAAAGTCAATATCCCATAAATAGAGTGACTTTATCCTCAGGAAACATAAAACATTAGGGAAAGGCAAACATTATGGATTTAGAAGAAGAGAAAGAGATAAGAAGCCAAGTTGAAAGGCAAAGGAAGATTACACAAATTTGGGGAAACAGGTAAAGAAAATGGGGAAAGGAAAGAAGGAAGAAGCAGAAACAAGAAGAGAACAAAATAACAACGACAACCAAAAATTAGAAGTAATGTTCACATTCATATAAATAGAAGAAAAAACAGTCAAAAGAAGAAATAAGAAAAGAAAAGCAAAAAATTTCTTCAGCATGTGTCTCTGCTGTCACTGATACATAAAGAGGCAAATTCCAGATCTATGTTGATTTGTCACAGAAATTCTGCATTAGAATTAGAGTGGGGTGGTAGATAATCCCAGCAGGCCTGTATTTTAACCACTAAAGTTCAGACTGATCCTTATTTCTGCCTGTGAGGCTGCAACCCCAAGTTATTCAGCCCACAACACTCTGGGTGCCTGTTGCTGACTTGAACTTGTCTCTGTGACCCTGGGTGTATCCCAAGGCTGTGCCTGTGTACACCCTGACCTAGGAGCCCTGGGATGGAGTCATCCTGTGGGTGATTTGAGTCCCAGGTTAAGAAGGCCTCTTTCCAAAATGGTGCTTTGCCAGTTGCTTTCTCTGGGGAATGTCTTAAGTAGAGTCACTCAGTAGCCACTGTAGTCTTAAGGGTCCACTGCTCTTTCCACCGGTGCCTTTCTCCATGGAGGCCTCTGTTGTCATTTACAGTCGCTGTAGGTTTGAACTACTTGTTTTACCCCTCAGGATAGGATTATGGGAGAAAGGGCCATTTGGCACCTCCACCTTCTGCACTGGGGTTCTCCTCTTTGCTCTCCCTGTGGGTCTCAGATCCTAGCTGGGTCCTGGGGATCCAGTTCTCTCCTTCTTATCCCCACATTGTTATATTTTAGCGTCTGGACTTTAAATCTTATAAGGTAATTTGTTGCTGCTCACCACCCCATCGTCTTTGGGTAAATTCCTGTATGCGCATTTTGAACACTTTACTATTGTCACCAGAAGGAATGTTGATGTGTGCAAGCTTTCCTACTATAAGCCAAAGTACAAAGTCTGTGGAACAAACTTATTTTGAGATAATGTTGATGCCCTTTTGAGTAATTCATATAGAGGATTTGAACTATTTTCATTTATTTGGAAAATGGTAATAGATATATTAAGATTAGCTTTGAAATAGTCATATTTTTTGAAAATACCTAGACAGTAGATGCATATAATATTAGATAAGAAATTTAAGAATATGAGATGATATTTGCTTCCCTAGTGTTTTTCAAAAAATGTACAGACTCATTTCTCTGTAAATCTTAAGTGGAATTATTACTAAATTTAGGTTCCCTATTTTTTATTTTAGAAATAAAAGAAGAAAACCTATTAACAAACAGACATCCATTTACAAAATAGCATAAGAACAAGACAAACAATACAGAGTTACAGACAAAGTGGTAGGAACTTAACAATTGTTGTTATATTACCTGTTGATGTCTTCAAAGTGGTTTCTCAGGAAAACAAATAGAGATATGCAATAGTGATCAAACAAGTAATCATTCACTGTTCCTTTCAGTAAAGCAATAGAAGACGGTAGTACAACTGTTTTCTATCCTGTAATACCTACATACATGATTTCCCTTGTCCTTTCCCACATACCAGTTGCCCATTACTTTCAAGCATTTTCCTTTCATTTCACAATGTCTATCACACCTCCTAGTTTTTATTCATTCTTTCAGGTTCTTACACTAGTGAGAAAATACGTTGCCTACACAGGCAGGTCAGATTTATTTCACTTATGTGTATGGTCTCTAGTTGTGAAAATTGACCTATAAAAGCCTCAAGTTTGTCTTTCTTTATAGCTGAGTAATATTCCATTATATAAAAGTACCACAGTATTTTATCCAATCCTCAGTGGATGGACATTTGTGTTGCTTCCATGATTTAGCAATCATGTGCTGCTGTGAACATGGGTGCACATATATTGCTGTGATATGATGTTTTCAGATCTTCTGGGAAAATACCCAGAAGGGCAATAGCTGGATTGAATGGGACCTCTACACCTAGTTTGCTGAGGACTCTCCAAATTGATTTCCACAGTGGTTTCACCAGTCTTCATTCCCACCAGCAGTGAAAAGTTCCTATTTCTCCACAGCCTCATCAGCATTTGTATTGATTGATTTCTTAATGATAGCCATTTTTACTGTGGTGAGGTGAAATCTCAGTGTTGTTTTGATTTGCATTTCTTCAATGACTAATGATATTGAACATTTTTTCATGTGTTTATATGCCATTTCTATTTCTTTCTCTGAGAAGTGTGTATTCATTTCAGCTGCCCATTTTTGGATTGGGTCTTTGAATTTGGAGGGTCTCATGTTGTTTTAGTTCTTTAAATGTTCTAGACAGAAGACCTTTGTCTGAAAGACAGTTAGGTAAAACTTTTTCCGAATTTTTAGGTTTTCTTTTTACTCTGCTCGTGATATTGTTAGATGTGCAGAAACTTTTCAGTAGGATGAGATCCCAGTTGTTGATTCTTTGAAGTATTTCACAGGCAGTTTCGATTTTGTTCATGAACTCTCTGCCTACCCCTATGTCTTAAAGGTTTTTACCTACTTTCTCTTCCAATAGATTTAGTGTTTCTGTTTTAATACTGAGATCTGTGATCTATTTTGACTTAAGTTTGGTGCATAGTGATAGGTGGAACTATTTTCAGTCTTTGGCAGGTGGCAAAAATTTTTTCCAGCACCATTTATTAAAGACATTATCATTCTTCCAGTGAGTTTGTTTGGCCCTTTTATCAAAGATTAAGTGGCTGAGTGTGTTTGTGTTTGTGTCTGTGTCTTCCAGTCTGTTCCATTGATCTTCTGGTCTGTTTTTTAGCCAGTACCATGTTGATTTTGTTACAGTAGCTTTGTGGTATAATTTCATGCCAGGATTGTAATTCCACCTGATTTGTCCTTGTTGCCCAGGATTGCTTTTGCTATTCTGGGTCTCTTCTGGTTCCAGATGAATTTAGGGAGTTTTTTCTCTAGATCTGAAAGGTATAGTAATGGTAGTTTAATTGGAATTGCATTGAATCTGCACAACAATTTTAGTAGTATGGCTATTTTCACAATGTTGGGTCTTCCTATCCATGAGCAAAGAATAATTTTCCATTTATTGAAGTCCTCTTTGATCTCTTTTCTCAGAGTACTGTAGTTTTCATTGAATAGATCTTTTACTTCTTTTGTTAGATTCCTAAATATTTCAACTTCTTGGATGCTATTGCGAAAGGTATGGATTCCTGAATTTCTCTCTGAGTCTGTTGACTTTGTATCCAGGCACACTGCTGAATTTGTCAATTAATTCAAAGAGTCTTCTTGTGGAGTTTTTGGGGTAAAGTATCATGTCATCTGAAAATAGTTTTACTTCTTCCTTTCCTATCCTTATTCTTTTTATTTGTCTCTCTTGTCTAATTGCTCTGGCTAATGCTTCCAGAACTGTGCTGAACAGGGTGGTGACAGCAGAATCCTTGCCATGTTCCTGGTTTTAAAGTAAAAGCTTTCAGTTTTTGTCTGTTTAGTATGATCTTGGTTGTTGGTTAGTCATAGATGGCTGTGATCAGACTGAGGTAAAGGCCATCTATTCCTATTTTCTGTAGAGTTTTTAACATGAATACATGTTGGATTTTGTTGAAAGCTTTTTATGCATCTATTGAGATGATCACATGGTTTTTGTCTTTGGCTCTATTGATATGGTGTATAGCATTAATTGATTTGCAAATATTGAACCATCCCTACATTCCTGGAATTAATCCAACTTGGTCATGGTGCATGGTTTTCTTGATGATTTGCTGCATTCTATTTGCTAGTATTTTATTGAGTATCTTTGCATCTATATTCATTAGGGAGATAGGTTTGCAGTTCTCTTTCTTGATTGGGTCTTTCTCTGGTTTGGGTATCTGTATAACACTTGCCTCCAGAAGGGAGTTAGGGAGAATTGCTTCCTTTTCAATTTCATTGAAGAGTGTGAGGAGAGTTGGTAATAAATCTTTGCTGAATTTCTTGTAAAATTCTGTTGTGAATCGATCAGGTCCTAGGGTTTCTTTGTCAGTAAGTTTTTATTCACATTTTTTATCTCATTAATTGATGTTAGGTTGTTCAGGATTTTTATATCTTCTTTACTCAACCTTGGTAATTCATACTTATCTAGGAATCTGTCCATTTCTTCTGAGTTTTCTATCTTATGGGAGTAAAGATTTTCACAGCAGGAATTAATGATCTCAATTTCTGTAGAGTCTGTAATAATTTCATCCTTTTCATTTCTTATTGCATGAATTTGAATTCTTTCCTTTCTTTTTTTGATAAGGTCAACTGGGGGTTTATCAATTTTATTTATTCTTTCAATGAACCAACTCTTTGATTAATTTATTTTTGTAGGGTTTTGTTTGTTTCAATTTCATTAATTTATGCCCTAATCGTTATAACCTCCTCTCTTTTGGGCTCGGGCTTGACTTGTTCTTTTTGTAAAAGTTTGAGGTACAGTATCAGGCTATTTACTTGTTCTTTTTCTCTTTTCCTGATGTGTGAGTTCACTGCTATGAATTTCCTTCTTAGGACTGCTTTCATTACATCCCACAGATTCAGGTAAGTTTTGTTCACATTTTTATTTGTTTGTAGGTTTTTAAAAATTTCTTCTTTAATTTTGTCTGTGACCCATTGGTTGTTCAGGAGGTTGTTGTTTGATTTCCAAGTGTTTATGGAGTTCTTCAATTGCTCTTTGTTGTGGAAATATTTTATTTCTCCATTAAACTTGAAGGATAGTTTGGCAAGATACATAAATCTTGTTTGGAAGCTGTTTTGTCTTAGGACCTGTAATACATCACTCCAAGCCCTTCTCTGTCAGATGGTTTATGGTGAGAAGTCTGCCCTGATTCTGATTGGCCTTCCTTTATAGGTGATCTTTTTCTTTTCCCTAGCAGCTTTTTATATTCTGTTATTTTGCTGGAGATGTGGGATATTGATTGTTATATATATGAGTGTAGTTTTATTATGATTCTGTTTCCATGCTTGGGAAATTTTCTGCTATTATTTCATGTTCCCTATTTTGGACTATGAAGTTTTAAAAATATTCTTATAGTGAAATGATATAAGATGATTTGTATTGATTAGAAGGTCTACAGTAAGTACTCCCTGCCTCACCTCAAATCTGGACGTTTGACATTAGACCTGATTTAACTCATTTGAACAAGCAATAAAGGAAATTGTAGCTTCTGATCAGTCCAGCTTGTACACAGTAGTACATGCAAGGCTTTAGTCCTTTAATATCTTTTTAAAAACTCCACACTCCCTCTCTTTATATTCTTGGTCATCCCATGTCTTTAAATAATAACTTTTCAGTAACACACATTTATTTGTTCAACCTGTAACTCACCCATAAGCTGCTTACTTAAATTTTTTACTAAGTAGTTTAATTCTGTCAGCAGTTCATACTCCTCATAACTCCAAATGATTCCTTGTTTAACCTTTCTGTAAAACTAACTTCTTCCCATTCTCTATTTCAATTCCATCCACTTAGCCTAAAACTTTGCATGACAGATTTGCTCCTCTTTGACCTCATACTCTATATCTTCAACATACATAGAGAATGCAACCAGTTTGCATGATCCTAAGCTATCACATGTTTTAGGTAGCCATGGTTTGTCAATTGTCTTTTTGAAATAACCTCTTAACTTCCTTCTGGCCTTCATGACAGGAGCTGTTCTAAATATTAAGGCCTAATTTCTCTGCTAAACATGCCGCATTCCAACAAAGAGCCAAGCCATTAACAAACACTGACAAGACTCTCAGAATTTGACACTGGATACGCCTTTGATTTCATCTTCCAAGAAGCTCTGTTTTACATATGTGATTTTCTTGCTATTTTTCAAACATAGCAGTTGTCCTTTTGCTAATATCTTTCATGCTATTTTTGCTTGACCTCACTTTTTTTAATTTCAAAAATGTAAACAGTCTGCTGTGCCATAATTGTGTCTTCTCCATTTTTCTAGGAGTTCTGAGATACTTGCATGCTTCCCTTGAATTTAAGCCTTCATATGTTCTACTGCTTCTCTAGTTTTTTCTCACATTCCTCTTCCCATATAAATTCTGTTTATTACTAATCAATACTGGTCCTATGATAATTAATATTAATCCGTGTCCACATTTCTGTATTATTACTCTTAAAAATTTCCTTTAAGGATTGCTGGTGCTATAATATTCTTAAATTTTATAATTATAAAAACTAGGTACATTTGAACTATAAATAATATTATTTCTTTTACTTCCTCTTGATTTAAGAATGGATCAGTGTACAAACATGTGATTATAAATTTTTCTCCTTAAAACTCTAAATATTACTTCATTATTCTCTGGTGATTAAGGTTTCTGAGGACAGAATTATATTTAAATTATTTTTGTGTGTGATTTAATTCTGCTTTTGTATTGAAATTAGCTGCCAAGTCTTTACCTTTTGAAAAATCTTTACATATTTATTACAGAGTTCCTTGCTTGCGTTTTTTTTATCTTACCCTAGTGTAGTTTTAGACTATTATAGGCAATAGAAGTCATTTTTGATAATATGATAACAGCTTAGCAAACATTAATATCTTTTTCAATGATTTATTTTTCCTCTCAGAATTAATAGTCTATTTGAGTGCTGTAGCAAAGGACAGTTTTCATGGGTTCTAGAATCACTTATTTGGGTCTTTGAGGAAGGCAGATGGTCAAGATTTATGGGATCTGTTAAAACGATGGGCCCTGTAAAACCCCATAACCTGTAAGAGACAGTACTATTTCAGTCTAGTGCCAAATGGTCCCTCTTATGTTTTAATCTAAATGAAGTCTGTCCTTTACTGTGGAGCATGCCTACCATCATTATTCCTGACAGTTATAACCAAAGTAGTGAACCAGTTAAAATTATGCAAACTGAGAACATGATTTTATGAGTTGAAGCAGGAAGTTGTGATAAAAAGGAGGAAATTAAAAGGGTTTTACTGGAAATAATCAGAAGAGGCTTGTGTTAGATGTCTGCTGTGGGGAGATTTTGAATGGAAGTCTGACCTATCTTCCTTGTCCTACTCATATGAATAAGCAGAGCATGGGAAGAGGCTCATTTTAAAGAAAATAAGTTCAAATGAGTTTAAAAGAAGCTGGTTATTTTTTATTTATGATGCTTATTTGAAGTCTAGTTGAAAATCTGGATGCGAAGGTAGCAAGGAGCTGTTAAATTATAGCATGCTCTAGATAAGAGCCTTCTTCTGGGAACAAGATTCCTACATCTCTATTTTTATCCTAACCTTTTATTTATTTTTTGTACATTTTTAGGCTTAGATAGCTGCTACAATTACCTCTTAACCCAGCTCTGACTGCCTACTCACCATAACTGATCTAAACTACTATATTACCCTCTTTTGAATAGGGGAGAAGGGGTAAAGATTGAATCCAGCTATTCCCTGTTGAGAGAGTGTCAGTGTAGGAGAGCCAGCAGTCATGGATTTTTTTTAAGAGAACTAATCTATGGAGCTCTTGGTAGAGTTAGAGTAGTAATTTAGCAGCTATAGATTATCGTTAGGGGGTCAACATACTGGGTCATGGTAAAAGGAGTCTAGAACATTTATTGTTGGTTTTATCTGAATGACCATTTGAGTTTGACAGTCTATAAACAAGAAGAAAAAAATTTTACCAAGAGATTAAACATTAAGACTAGAGTGAAAAGATAGAATGGTGTGAGTAAAGGAGGGAATCAAGCTCAGACACTGTTTATAAGGGACTAGAGTAAAGACTGTAATCAACTAGTTCCTAGACCTGCTTATTTATGGAGGTTGTTTACCAATGCAATTCCTTTAGTGTTTTAAAGCCTTTTTACACCTGATGTGAATCTAAAGATGACAAATGTATTTATGAGTGTGTGGTTTTCTGATTTTGGTCATAAAAGGCTGAGAACTAACTATTTTATGTACTTTTAAATTTTTATTAGTACAAGTTTGCGGTACACACCATTACACTCACTATGGGGGTTGGCCCATAAACATCTTAATTGTTTTTCATCCTTTCGCCTCCTTTCCTTCCTTGCTCCTTCCAACTTTTAGTACCCTTTTCATATGCAAAACTCTACTTCCATTTTAAAAAATTTCCACCCCTTTCCTGTCCTTCTCTTCCCCTTCTATTTCTAGTTCCCCTTTCCATTTGAAAAAGATTTTCTTATTTCTTCTTATCTTTTATTCTACCCTTTATTTATATTTAAGGTTTTTTCATGTAAGAGAAAGCATATGATATTTAAAGTTGTGTGTCTTGTTTTTTTCACTGGTTTCAAGGTGTATCAATTTACCTATGAGTGTCTCAGTTTTGTCCTTCTTTATGATATAGTAGTACTCCATTGTATATAAATACCACATTTTCTTCATGCATTCATCTGTTGATATGCATATGGACTGTTTCCAAAGTTTGACGATTATGAATTATGCTGCTATAAGGATGGGGATACATGTAACCCTAACATATGACACTTCATCTGTTTGGAGAAAATACATAAAAGAGGAAGATGTGGGTCAAATTGAATTCCTATTTTTATATTTTTAGGAATTTCCATACTGATTTCCATAGTGGTTTTATTAGTTTACATTCCGACCAACAGTGTAGAAAGTTTCCTTTCTCCCTGAAGCTTTGCCAGCATTTGTTATTATTAGATTTCTTGATGATGGCCATTCTTTCTGGAGTAAGATGAAATCTGATTGTTGTTTTAAACTGCATTTTGGTACTGACAAGTGATGACAAACATTTTTTCATAGATTTATTGTACAGTTGTACTTCACTGAAGAAGTATATTCATTTTGGATGCCCATTTTTTATTTTTTAAAAATTTGTGAGATCTATTGTTTTTTGAATTCTTTATATACTTTAGATGTTTGTCTCTGTCCATGCAATAGCTAGCGAAGTTTTTCCCATTCTGTAGATTGACTCTTCAATCATTGTTTCCTTTGCTCTGCAGGAGTTTTTAAATTTGATATTGTAGTGGTGGATACATTGTGTCACCTTGAGAAGTCTAGAAACTTAACTAAGTAACTCAGCAGTTCTACATCCTGGGGTGTGAAGGACATGGCCTTGCTGTTCTAGGATGTTGCTCATTGTGTCAACTTGAGAAGTTTAGAAGTTTCACTAAGTGAATCAGCAGTGAGCCAGGGTCAACACTGCATCTATCCTGTACCTCTGCAAGCAGAGAGCATGGAGATGGTGTGAGAGCTACAACTGCCCTGGAGGGTGGTAACTTGCTTACAATATGGGAGAAAAAGAGGATTGCTCTCCTTCCTTGTACTCTTGCTGCTTTTGCTGTCTTCTGCTGCCTTGAAGTGTTGCCTCTGTGCTATGACACCCTGCCTTGGAGCCAGTTGATTACAGACAAACCTCCACAAACTGTGAGTTAAGTAAACCTTTCTTTCCTTAGCTTTCTGTGTTAGACATTTTGTCTCACGAATGAGAGAAAAATAATTAGGACAGATATGATCCCATTTCTTAATAGTACTTCTTGTGCCACTGGGGTTCTGTTAAAAAATTCCTGCCTACACCTGTGTCTGCTAAAGATTTATGTATTTTATATTCCAAAAGATCATATGTTTCTTTTTAAAAATGTAGAACCTTGATCTTGATTATTTTAGCTTAATATATAGTGAGGTATATTGGTCTAGACTCATTGCTTGCAGCTATCTTATTTTTCTAGCACTATTTATTAAACAGACTATCTTTCCGCCAGTGTATGTTTTTGGCATCTTTGTTAGAGATAAACATATGAATGTGTCTGGGGTTATTTTTTCTTCCTTTGCTCTGTTCTGTTTATCACCTTTTCTGTTTTTGTTCAGTAGCATGCTGTTTTTATCACTGTAGTTTTGTAATTAAACTTGAAAGTTGGAACTGTGAAGGCTCCTGATTTACTTTGTTACCAGAATTGTTTTTCCTATTCTACATCTCAACTGGTTCGATATGAATTTTAAGATTGTTTTATCTAGCTCTATGAAAAATATTGTTAGTATTTTGACCAGAATTGCATTAAATCTATATATGAGTTTTGGAGGTAGAGCTGTTTTGATTATATTGGATCTGTCTATTCAGAAATATGGGATATCTTTCCATTTTCTTATGTGCTTTTTAATCTCTTTTTTCAGAGTGATATAATTTTTGTTGTACAAATCTCTCCCTTCCTTGGTTAGGGTAATTCTCAAGTATTTCATTTTTCTTGATGTTGCTGTGAATGATAGTGTTTTCCTAACTTCTTCCCAGTGAGTTCCATATTAGTGTATAGGAATATTTATTTTTGTGTTCTGATGTTCTATCTGGCTATCCTACTGAATTTGGCTGTTGATTTTAGAGGTCAGTTAGTGGAAATTTTGGGGGTCTTGTAAGTAGAGGATCATGTCATGTGCACATAAGGATATTTTGCCTTCATCCATTCCTATATGTATTCTTGTTATTTCCTTCTCCTTCCTGATTTCTCTCACTAATAATTCAGGGAATATATTGAACAGGACTGGTGATGGTGGACATCTGTATCTCATTGCTGATTTTAGAGGGTAGCTTTCAGTTTTTCCCCATTTAAAATGATGATGGCAGTAGTTTGTCTCAAATAGTTGTTTATCAGATTAATAGAAGGTCTTTCTATTCCTATTTTCTTCAGGGTGTTTATTGTGAATGAATGTTGAATTCTATCAAAGGCTTTTTCTATGTTTATTGAGATGGTTATGTGATTTTTGCCTTTGCTTCTGTTTATGCTATGGATTACTTCTATTGATTTGCTTATGCTGAACCATCCTTATATCCCTGGGATGAAGTCTACTTGGTCATGATGTATGAATTGTTAGATTATTTATTGCATTCTGTTTGTTAGTATTTTGTTAATGGTTTTTGTATCTAAATTCTTTCAGTAGATTGTCCTGTAATTTGTAACTCTGTTTTCAAGTCGTGGCTTGATTACTTTCCTCTCATTGCTGAGACAAAATAGCTGACATGTAAAATTAAGGAAGGAAAGGTTTATTTAGCTCAGTTTCTGGAGGTTTAAGTCATACTCTCTGGCACCAAGGCAGGGTGGCACATGGCAGAGGGCAACAGTACATGGTGGCAGATGACACTAAAAGCAACAAGAGTAAAAGGGAGGAGCAGCAAACAGGCTCTTTCCCTTCTTTATATTGCATGAAAACTACCCACTCCAAGGCGGGTGCAGCACTCACACCCATAATTTCATTATTGGACCATGGATCAATCGAAAGCTCTAGAAGCCACCCCATGATTGCAAGAGGCTTCAGGGGACATCTAGATGTAAACTATGACAAGTGGATTCTTGTCTTTTTTATTCTAAAGAGAAAAAACCAATAAAAACAATGTTACAGTTTCAAAAAAGATAATAGGAGATTAATAATGGTTAATATATTGTGTACTACTATCTTCCAAGTCATTGTTCAGATTACAAGATAAGGACATGAAAGAATGATCAAACAATATAAGCACAAATTGTTCTCTTTAATGAACTTACAGAAATTGGTAGTGTATTTTTCTTGGCAATCACATATATATTTTTCCCTTCCTTCTTTTCTCTTTTCCCCCATTACAGTACTTCCCTTTTGAGTAGTTGCTTCCCCTTTCACAATATTTCACATTATCTATTGCACATTTTGGATATAATTTACTCTTTCAGTTTTTTACTCTAGGGAGATGACACCCTGTGTGAATCTGATTTATTTCACTTATGAGTATGGTGTCTAGATGCATCCATTCACCTATAAAAGCCTCCAGTTTATCCCTCTTTATAGCTGAGTAATATTCTATTGTATAAAAATACCACATCATTTTATCCATTTCTCAGTTGATGGGCATATGAGTTGTTTCTAATATTTAGCTATTATAAATTCTGCTGCTATAAACAAGGATGCACATATATAGCTGTGGTATGATGCTTTTAATATTTCTGGGAAAATAACCAGAAGGGTAATAGCTGAGTTGAATGGGACCTTTAATCCTAGTTTACTGAGGAATCTTCAGACTGATTTCTCCAGTGGCTACACCAGTCTACACTCCCATCAGCACTGAAGAGGGTTTTCTTTTCCTTTACAGCCTCACCAGCAGTTGTTATTGGTTGATTTCTTGATGATAGCCATTCTTTCTGGGGTGAGATAGAATCTCAGTGTTGTTTTAATTTGCATTTCTTGAATGACCGATGATGCTGAATATTTTTTCATGTATTCATTTACCATTTGTACTTCTTCATTTGAGAAGTGCACAATCATCTCAGATTCCCAGTTTTGGATTGGGTTTTTAATTTGAGGAGCTGAGTTTTCTCAGTTCTTTATATGTTCTAGATAAAAGTCTTTTGCCTGAGGGACAACTGGTTAACATAGTTTACCACTCTGGATTTTCTTTTTTTAATTGGTTAGTGATTTATTTCAATGTACAAAACCTTTAATAAGATGACATCTCAGTTATTGATTCTTTGGAGTACTTCCTGTGCAGTTTGGGTTTTGGTTATGAACTCTCTGCCTACTTTTGTATCTTCAAGATATCTACCTACTTCATCTTCTAGTAGATTTACTGTCTCTGTCTTAATAGTTAGATATTTGAGTCATGTTGGTTTTAGCTTAGTGCATAGTAATAGACATGGATTTCATTTTAGTCTTTGGCATGTGAAAAGCCAATTTTTCCAGCACCACTTATTAAAGAGACTATTATTGTTCCAGTGAACATGTTTGACCCCTTTGATAAGGTGACTGAGTTTGTTTGTAGTTGTGTCTGCAGGTTCCACTGATACTCAGGATTTTTTTTTCCACCACCACACTGATTTTATCGTAATAGTTTGTAGTATACTTTCAAGTCAGGGATTATGCTGTCTTCTACCTTGCCTTTGTTGTCCCTGATTGCCTTTGCTATTGTAAGACTTTTGTGGTTAAAATGAATTTTAGGAATGTTTTCTCTAGATTGGTAAGGTGTGCTATGGTGTTTTGATCAGGATTGCATTAAACCTATATACCACTTTTGAGAGTATGGACATTTTCACAATGTTGTTTCTTCCTATCCATGAGCAAGGGGTATCTTTCTAATATCCTCTTGAATCTCCTTTTTCAGAATACTATAATTTTCAATGTATAGAACTTTTACTTCGTTTGTTAAATTGATTCATAAATATTTCATGTTTTGAATGCTATTGTGAAGGGTGTTGTTTTTTTTAATTTTTCTCTCAATGAGTTTGTTGCTTGTGTATAGGAATGCTATTGATTTTAGAATGTTGACTTTGAGTCCAGCTACATTACTAAATTTGATCTATTCCAATTTTCTGTAGGGTTTTTATCATGAATGAGTTTTAGAATTTATCAAAAACTTTTCCTGCATGTATGGAGATGATGATATGAGTTTTTTCTTTATCTCTGTTGATATGGTGTATTAAGTTTATTGATTTGTGTATATTGAATGTTCCTACATTTCTAGGATGCATCCCATTTCATGATTGTGTATAATCTTCTTGATTTGTTGTAATTTTTTTGCTAGTATGTTATTGAGAACTTTGCATCTATGTTCCCTAGGGAAATTGAACTGTAGTTCTCTTTTTTGGTTGGGTCTTTCTGTGGTTTTGGTATTGGTTAATACTTGCCTCTAATAATGAATTTGGGAGTATTGCTTCTCTTTCATTTTCATTAAAGTGTTTGAGGAGTATTGGCACCTAATCTTCTCTAAATTTCTTGTGGAATTCAGCTGTGAATCTCAGGACCTGGCTTTCCTTACTTTTGTTGGTGAATTTTTAATGCTTTTTCAATTTTGTCAACTGATATTGGGTTATTCAGAATTCTTATATCTTCTTGATTCAGCTTTGGTAATTCATATGTTTCTAAGAACTTGTCCATTTCTTCTGTGTTTTCCATCCTATTCAAGTAAAATGTTTCAAAGCAGATATTGGTATTATGAATTTCCACAGGGTCTGTAGTGACTTCACTGTTTTCATTCCTCAGTGCATGACTTTGAGTTTTTTCTTTCTTTTTTTGATAATGTTGGCTAGGGGGTTTATCAATTTTGTTTACTCTTTCAAAGAAGCAACTCTTTAACTTATTAATTTTTTGTATTGCTTTCTTAGTCACATTGAATTAATTTTGCTAAGATCTTTAAAATCTCTTCTTTTCTTTGGGCTTTGAGGTTGACATATGCTTCTTTTTCTAGAAGCTTAAAGTACAGCATTAGGTTGTTAATTTGTTCTCATTCTGTTTTCCTGATATGAGGATTTACTGCTATAAAATTTGTCTCTTAGGACTGCTTTGACTATATCTCACTGGTTCTATTATGTTGTGCTTGCATTTTCATTTCATTGTAAATTATTATTTAATTTCTCACTTACTCCTGTCTGTGATACATTGGTTTTTCAGGAGGGTGTTATTTAATTTCCATGTATTTATGGAGTTTGTGCAATTTATTTTGCCATTAATTTCCAATTTCACTGCACTATGGTCAGATAATATGCCTGGGGTAATTTCAGTTCCTTTACATTTACTTAAGTATGTTCAGTGGGGTAGTGTATGGTCTATTTTAGAGAATGTCCCATGTGCAGCTGAATAGAATGCATATGCTGATGTTGGGTGGAACACTCTGTAAACATCTACTAAGTCCATTTGTTAATTGGCTTGATATAGTTTTGTTATTTCTTTGCAAGTATTTTTGTCTAGTTGGTCTATCTCTTTGTGACAGTTGGGTATTAAGGTCTCTCAGTGCAATTGTTTTGATTATTTGATTTATCATGTCTATTAATAATTGTCATATAATTAAGTGCTCTTGTATTTGGTGCACAAATATTTATTATTATCTCTTCCTCTTGAAGTTTTTCCCTAACAAGTATGTACTGACCTTTATTTCTTTTGATCATTCTTCATTTGAAGTTCACATTGTCTGCAAACAGAGTAGCTACCCCTGCTTTTTCTGTGCTCTTGTTGCATGGAATGTTGTTTTCCATCCTTCGACTTTCAGTCTATGAATTTCACTTTGTGTTAAATATGTTTCTTTTATACAGCATACTGTTGGATTTTGTTTCTTGATCCATTCTGCCAGTCTGGTTTTTTTTTTTCTTTTGATTGGTGAATTAAGGCTATTTGCATTGATACTTATAACTAATATATATTGGCTTATCTTTGTATTTTCCTCTGCTGGATCCCTCCTTTTCCCCTTTTTAATTGCTTGCCCTGCCTCTTGATTTCTTTCTGTTTTTGTTCTTGGAAGTAGTCAATCTGTCTAGAATATCTTCCAGTACTCTTTGTTGGTTTGGTTTTGTGGTCTTGAATTGCTTCAGTTATTCTTTGTTGTGGAAGTGTCTTATTTCTCTATCAATTTTGAGAGATAGTTTTGCAGTGTACATCAATCTTGGCTGAAAGTTGTCAAGGAAAAGGGCATATGAACTCAGGCTGCCAAATTCTTCCCCACTCATCTCCTAAAGAGAATACAGTCCCCTGATGGAGGCTATCACCCTCTTATTATGTCACTAGAGTTGGGATATCTCCTAGCTCAGATCCCTCTAGGGCCAGCAGCAGCCCCTGGAGTTGTTTGAGGAAGTCTAGCCAGGGGCCTAGAATGTCTGCTCTTACAGGTGCCTACCCTGGCTCATAATATCAGCTTTTTGTTGGAATTTCCAGCCCTCAGTTAGCATATCTGAGTATATAACTCAGTTGTTGGCCTGACAGTATGCTATGGAGAGAAAACATGGCAAGAGAGAAGCAGTCCCTGGTTTCCTAAATGAACTTCCTAAAGCTGTCAACAGCCTGTAAGATTCTCTGAAAGTTTTTTTCTGCTCTATTAATAAAATCATCTGTGTTGCAATAATCCCATTTTTAAAAACTAACCAGTCCACCTTACACAAGTGACATTCCTCGGGATAATCAAAAAGGGAGGGAAGAGGACTTTCAGAGATATCCCAAAAGTAGAAAAAGAAACAATTCAGACTAAAAGTTTTCTTGAGTGGGCTTCTTTGGTGCTTAGCAAAACATGCCTCCAAAATATGAAAAAAAAATGAAAGAAAGAAAGAAAAAGAAAGAGTAGCAGTAGAAAGCTGAACTTGGAAGGCTGAGTAAAGGAGATTTTTCATTATCATAAGTCAGGCAGGCTAACAGACAAATTTGCTGTCTGTCTCAGGATACCAAGAGCAGGATTGTCAAGAGCTGAAATTGCTCCTTCATCAGTGGGGGATCAAACTGGAATGGAAACTGAGTCAGAGTAGGCTTGATATTCCCTCCCAAATTCATGGGAGAGCAATCAGGCCAGACTGCTGCATCAAAACCTATTCCCTGAGACTTAAGAACAGGAGTGGTTTGTTTAGTTTTGTTTTTAGCTGACATGGTCCTTTGTTTTTACATCAGGCATCCTTATGGCTTGTATACAGATGTTGCCTCTCAAGGATCATGCAGTCACAGATGAGGCTTGTTAGAGGTGGCTGGATCTAGGGTGTGTCATGAGGGGATCAAGAATGTGATGCTGGGATTCATTTATGGTATGATGCTAGGATTCAAGCTACCACTTAGTCCTAGGGGGTAGGATGTAAGGGGGAGGAGGAGGACCGTCACTTGTTGCTCGCTCCTTGCTATCTTCTGCTTGCCTGTTCTGTGATGCCCCTCTGCCATGTCACTCTGCCTTCAGTCCAGGTAACTATGAACTGAACTTCTACAAAGTCTGAGCTGAAACAAACCTTTCCTCTTTTAACATTGGATGCCAAGTCTTTTGTTTCAGCAACTAGAAAGGTAAGACAAGCATTGCTTCTCAAATCTGCCTTACCACCAGCATAATGACAGAAGAGAGTTAAGGCCATCTCTTACAAAACAAAATACAAAAAACTCCCCCCCCAAACAAACAAAAAAAACAGAACCCAAGTCTCTCTCTCCTAGATAGAATTGTGGTTAACAATAACATATTACAAGGAGAAAGGCAGTGAAACTTCTCACTGGAACTTATTTACTACTGATTTAGAATTAGTAGGTGGAACCTACAAAATATGAAATAGTTAATTATGTACAGTCTGATCTTATGGTTTCACTAAGTGGGAGGATGACGTTGTGAATCAAAAGGAAGAAGTTGAAAGAGTTTCATTTGAAATAAGGACAATTATATTGCAGATGTCTTTCAAACAAATGGAAGTCCAAACAGTGTTCATTGTCCCACTCTCCTATGAAAGAGAAGATTATGAGAAGAAATTTCTTTTTAGAAAAAATGAGGGCAAAAAAGGCCAAGTCCAGATGTAGGAAAGAGTTAACAGTGTACTCTGTTTAAGAGCTTTATTCTTTGGAGGAGTTGTCTGTAACTCTGTAATTTTATCCTGACCTTTTATCTTTTGTTTTTGTGTGTGTTTTTTTTAAAAGAACTAAGCTTAAGTAGCTGCTTAAATTAGCTCTTAACCTAGTGGGCTATTTTTCTTTTTATCTGAGCCAGTTTTTAGGTAGTTCTAACTATCTACACATAGTAAGTTAACTATACTACACAGCAAATGAAGAGTCAGCAGAAGGTTTTTCTTGACTACCTTTCTATATTATCTACAAAAGAAAACTATCTCTAAGACGTTCAATGTCCTTCCCTATTAAAACTGAGATGAGAAATAGTATTCATTAGGACTTCAAAAGAGAACAATTACGGAGAAAAAGAAATGGTGTTTTAAGATTTTGCTCTATTCCCATTTACAGTTTTCTCCCTAATGCTGGAGGAAAGGCATACTTAAGTATATGGTTTATGAAAGCGTAAACTTTATTGGAAAATATATGCCTTTTATGAAATTATTTTTTGAACCCGATGAAATCCATATTTGCCTCAATTGCTTAGATTCTCTAATAGTGAAAAACTAAAAAAAGAAAAAAGGAAGAAAGAAATAACAGACGTAAAAGTGTACCTTCCTCTGGGAAGATGACACTGACTCAGTCAACTCCACTTCCCAATGTTTAACATATAAATCTGACTGATTTTCATCTTACTTTAATTGTGAGGTTAAAAAAAACTCACACCTTGTTACCGAAAGATAGATGCTACCATGCATCTATGCAAATTTGTGAGCCATTGCCAAGAAAGGTTCTAAAAGGTATAAATCTTCAGAACTACCTGTTTCAGTGGTAGTAAGATTCTGTGCCTAGTTCTTTAACTTTGTGCAGTTTGTATTATGGCTTTCAGATTTGCTGTGGAGATATTTTTGTTAATGGCACAGAAAACCTTCTTTTAATACAATTATTTTTATTTTATCAGGGAAAACAATAGATTGCTTAATTCTTTTAACTGAATACTGCTGCTCCCTTTGTGCTACTTGTGTTAATGAAGATTTGGGTAATTAGTTTTGAAAGAACATAAGATATTTGCTTGTCTGCATATTGAATTTTAGCAATGTCTTTTCAAATGAATTGAGGGTGATATTGGGATGTTAAAATCTTGTGATAGTCAAAGGAATGACTATAGTATTTTAGTAGATGGAAGAACAATAAAATTATGCATTCCTTTCTTTGTGATTACATAAACACACTCATGCATACACATGCCCTGCCAACACTTACATATACAGTCATGCAACTGATAACACTTTTATCAATGACTGGTCACATTTTTGATGGTGGCTTCATAGATTATAATGAGGCTGAAAACTTCCTGTCACTCTATCATACCTGTCATAATATCATAGCATAATGCATTACTCACATATTTATGGTGAAGTTGGTATATAAAAAAAGCCTTACTGAGCTATCAGTCATATAAAAATATAAACTAAAGAATTAGGTACAGTAATATAAATTATAGACTCATGTAAGTAACTAGGTTACTGGTTATATACTTACTACATTATGCTTTCTTATTAGATAATATCTTTATTTTTATAAGTTTACCATAAAACAGTATCTGTGTTATGCTGGCAGCAGCTTCATAGAGTTTATGTTTACTATGTCTCTTGATTGCATGAGACGGCCAACTGAATGCTTCCTGGCTGAGTTTCACCATCTAGGCTTAAGTGAGAACACTATAATATTGACACACAATTGCCTACAGATTCATTTTGCAGAACATAGCTCATCAAGTGGCTAGTGCAGACAGGAGATCCTCACTCAGAAGGCCTGTGAACTGCTCTCACCAGGGTTTGCACGCAGGCCCCACCCTGAGCTTGCCCAGTGCTGAGTGAGGTACAGGTGCTGGGGTTCCGTGAGCTTCTGAAACTGCGGTTCAGGTCTGGGCTTCACTTGCACCCTCCCCTCCTGGAAGTTGCACACACAGGCAATCTGTGATCACTGTTGGTGTGGCTAACACCTGGCTCCATTGTGGGGGGCCTGAACTGACTGGAAAAGCAGAATCAGGTGGACCACAACCCGCTGACAGCTTGTTTCCCAGCTGAATGCTGCTGAGAGAACCAGGTATTACCCATCTATTTCTTGGGGGCAGAGCAGGCAACTTACGACCCTGCCACCATTACAGTCTGAGTCTCTGCTCTCCATGCACCTGGTGCACACAGGAGATCCTCACTCAGAAGGCCTGTGAACTGCCTCCCTGCATGTGCCCAGCACAGAGTGAGGTATGGGTACAGGCTCTTGATGAGCTGCTGGCACTGCGATTCAAGTCTGGGCTTCACTTGCACCCTACCCTCCTGGAGGTTGCACACACAGGCAGTCTGTGATAACTGTTGGTGCAGTGCATGCCTGGCACTAGTGAGTGGCCTGAACTGATCAGAAAAGCAGAATCAGGTGGTCCACAAACTTTCGACCCTGCAGTTCGTGTCTGGGTTTTGTCTGTATCCTGAACTGCCTGCAGTCAGAGGACCATTGGTCTGGGACTGCGCCACCAGTGCAACCAGATTCTGGGTCATACACATGCCCTGAACTGTGAGGGGTTGCTGGATCAGACCATCTGCCATCAACTGACATCAGAGTTCATGTCTGAGACCTGGGAGAACTAGGTACACTTCACCATCTGCTGGAAGACCCCAGCCTAAGCAGCACATCTCTGGACACTGAGGGGCAGGCCTAACCACCAGGAAAATTAGGGCCACTAGCAACTTTTGTCAGAGAAGAGGGAGACTGAACTTTCTGCCTACAGCCTCAAACATGACAAGGTAAAGGGCTAAATGCAATCTCAGAACTCCACCCCACTCAGAACAAGTCCAGGAGATACAGACATAGGAGAACTTCGTAAACACACACCTGAAATTGCTGAAATGATTGCAATGGAAGTAAAGAAACAACTCCATCATGCCATAGAAGGTCAGACATAATCTCTGAGGCAAAAAAATGAAATGACAATAATAATGAAAGAAATGCTCGGCACATCTAGAGCAGAAACAGATGAATAGTAGATGAACATAGACAACAGATGGCAATGTTACATGAGCAATATAGGAATGAATAAGAACACATGAAATAGACTCAGAGAGATTTCCAGGAAATCAAAACTTCCATGGAAAGCTTGCAAAACTTCCCCAATGAAGTTGAAGATGGAATTTCTTGAAGACAGCATGGTAGCTAGTGATCATGAAAGGATCTCTTAATCAACAAGGATCCAGGAAAAATCATTTCAACAGCTGCAAGATGAGGCAAAGAGAAATAATGTCAGACTAATAGGAGTCAATGAAATAGCAAGAGGCAACACAAATCACGTAAAAAGAATACTTGCAGAAATAATAGCAAAAAATTTCCCAAGCATAGAAACAGAACCTGAGATGCAATTAATGAGCCATATGGAACTCCTACTAGTCATAACCATAATAAAACTACACCCAGACATATAATAATCAAGATCCCAGATCTGTAGCAAAAGAACAGAGTATTAAAAGTGCTAGAGAAAACAAACAGATGACCTATAAAGGAAAGCCCATCAGAATCACAGCAGACTTCTCAACACAAACCATCCAATTGAAAAGAGCTCGGAGTGAAGTACTACAGGTCCTAGGACAGAACAGATTCCAGCCAAGAATGATGTATCCTGCCCAACTGTCCTTCAAGTTTAACAGAAATAAAATATTTCCACAACAAAGAGCAACTGAAGAACTTCATGAGTGCCAAATTGTCCTTACAAAAAGCACTAAAAGACATTCTAGACAGAGAAGACAATGAACACAATTTCAGAAACAACAAAAGAATGGAACCTTCAAGAAGAGCAAGCAAGTAAACAGGTAGAAAAAGTAAGAAACCAACAGCAAGTAAGTAACATGACAATGATAAAAGTCAACACACAACAAGTGGGATTTCATCCTGCTGAAAATTTTCTGAACATCTAAAGAAATCACCAGCAGAGTAAAAAGAAAACCCACAAATTGGGATAAAATTTTAGCTGACTGTCCTTCAGACATAGGTCTTTTATCTAGAACATATAAAGAATTAAAAAACATCAGCCCCTCAAAATTCAAAGACCCAATCCAAAAATGGGCAGCTGAGATGAATACACACTTCTCAGATAAAGAAATAGAAATGGCAAATAAATACATGAAAAAATGTTCAACATCATTAGTCATTCAAAAAATGCAAATTAAAGCAACACTGAGATTTCATCTCACCCTAGTAAGAATGGCTAGCATTAAGAAATCAACCAATAACAAATGCTGGCAAGGCTGTGGAGAAGCAGGAACTCTTCTCCACTGCTGGTGGGAATGCAGACTGGTGATACCGCTGTGGAAATCAGTGTGGAGACTCCTCAGCAAACTAGGTCTAGGGGTCCCATTCAACCCAGCTATTCTCCTTCTGGGTATTTTCTTAGAAAATCTGAAAACATCATATCACAGCAATGAATGTATGTACATACAGGATCATATCATCAACATATCATATCAACAACCATTGTTAATTTCCTACCACTTTTTCTGTAACTATTGTTTGTATTGTTCTTATGCTATTTTGTAAATGGATGTCTGTTTGTTAATATGTTTTCTTCTTTCATTTTTTTTAAGGAACATAGCTCGTCATTAAGTGACAGATGCATGTACAAGTGTAGTTTGAATGTAGTCACCTCAACCTGGTCTATTGCCACAAGCAGGGTCTGAGCAATGGCTAAGAGAGTACAGACAGGGCAGATATGTGAAGATACTGAGAAGCTTTACAAAGACTTTTCAAGAGCTGGCAGGATCCTTTGAGGGTTTTGATAATTTCTTGTGAAAGTTAAAGAAATTATCTATCAAATAGTGGTGGGAATGAACCTTGTTGAGAGTCGTGATTGGATTGACACATTCATCATTAAATTCAAAACAAGCTTTATAGAAAAAGCATTATGATATATTTTCATTAAGGAGGATACCTAGAACAACGTTTCAAATAACTAAAGGTCATTAAGGTTTCATCTGTTCCATACTCTGAGGTTCTGCAATGTTTTTCACTTATATGCCTCTGTATTTCTTCCATTAGTACTAAACATATGGTCAAAAAGTGTGTTCCAATCCAGTAACTAGTTTCACTTCATTTTCCAGTCATATGCAATTGCACCCAGATATTAACGCATCAGATGTGGAAATTAAAGGACAAATTTTGAAAAATTATAAAAAATCCAATAATGCATATGCTCAGATGTATGCCTCTTACCATGTATGCCTATGGTAGCAAATTAATTGTACTCTTAATATATCAATTTAGCCAGTTAAGCCATTTTATGATAAAATACAGCATATGTCAGTGTTTAATAATCTATTGAGCCAATTAAATCACCCATATTACTTTCAGTGCCCATAAGTGTGTGGCTAGAGTTAAGTGATTAATTTAGAGCAGCAAAATATAAGCAGGAAAGTTGCCATTGGCAATGGGGAACCATTAATAGCTTTGAGAAGAGGTTCAAAACTCCATTAAAATCAATCTCTAACAGTAGATGGGAATCATCTATTAGGCTGTCCCTTATTATGAGACATGTGTCAAAGCAGAAATCTGAAGGGAAGTTAAAAAATATTTTCAGATGAAAGAGAATGAAAACACCACCCACTAAAATTTATGAGATGTACAGACAGTAGTGCTTAGAGGAAATCTTATATCCTTAAATGCCTGCATTAGGAAAGAAGATACCAAGTAAGTTATTTTACCTCCTACTGCAAGAAACTCTCCCCCAAATTGCAGGGAAATCTGTCCAACTCATTGTATGAGGCCAACATTAACCTGTTACACAAACCACACAAATATATCAAAGAAAAATGCTTATATATCAGTATCGTTATAAATATAAATGAAATTAGCTTCAACAAAATATTAGCAAATCAAATTTAACAACAAATAAGATGATTACATACCATGACCAAGTTAAACTTATTACAGGAATTCAACATTTATCACACACATGAATGTTAATATGTACAAAAACTTATACTACATATATATCATATTAATAGAATATAAGACATGACCCTCACACATACACATTGTCTCACAGGAAAAGAATTTGGTAATTTCCAGAACATATTAGAAAAATGTATACAAAATCCTAAATGTAAAAGCGAAAAACAATTCAGACAAGATGATAAGAAATTAACAATGGTTGCTGTATTACATCTGAAATTCTATTTTGCTTTTATTGTTTTTGTGTTGTCTTGTTTATGTCTGTGTGTTTGTTTTATATGTTTTCATTCTTTTATCCTTAAATTAGAAAAAGCAAAAAACACAAAACTCTTAGCAGAAAGCTTAAGTGTAAATATTTGTTACCATGTTTTGGGAGATGGTTGTAGCTCAGTGCCACAGCACCCGCTTGGCAAGCGCAAGGCCCTGGGTTTGATTCCCAGCATAGAACAAAAACAAAACATATGTAGAGAAGTAGTGTTAAACATTACATCTAAAGTACAAAGAAACAGAAGAAAAAATAAATTGAATTTTACTGAAATTGAAAGCTTGTGCTTCAAAGCTCATTATCAAGGAAGTAAAAAAAATTAAAGCAGAGAAAATATTTCTATGAGAAATATACCTGATAAGTATTTTGCATCTGGAACATATAACCCACGAAACTAAATATGTGATGAAAGTTACATAAAATCACTTTGAATGAAAATTTCTTTAAAATAATTGCACAGATATGTCAAATAAACTTTGAGAAAGTACTCAACATCATTCTTTATTAGATAAATTCCAATGAAAACAAGATACAGCTTTGTATTTACTAGTAATAAAGACCAAACTAAACAAATAGAAGAAAAATAACATCTACTGAGATGAATGCAAAGAAATATAAGAAAGGAAAACCTGTAACTTGCCCAGCATATGTGTGGATTTGGATTCATTCAGAAGCAACAAAAAGGAAAAAAATAAAAGAAATGTAGAAGTAATAAGTGAAACAATTAGTAGTATTATTTGAAGTTCACAAATATTAATAATCTTTTATAATTTATCATTTTAATATAACTAAGTACACATAATTCCATTCTACGTTAAACATTTCTGGAAATAAGAAATATGAGTCACAAAACCAGTGCAGAAAAATTTAGTTGATTCAAATTAATTAAGCATTTCATGAGGAAATACGTTATGTAAAACAAAATGTCAAATAGGTAATTTTGTAAACTTTGATAAAAATCAAAGGAAATATATAAAATTGCTTTGAGACAAAAATTATCAAGCCATTCTTATTTGTTCAAATGTTTACCTTACTTAGATTATTATAATGAATTTTTTTTCTTAACTTCACAGGCTTTATTAGTAAAAAAGGAGAAATTTGGGTTCCCCATCTGCTTACTTTTTTTCTTGAGCCAGAGTCTCCCTGTGATATGGCCCAAGTTGACCTTAAGCCTTTCAGTTGAAGAAACCTCCTTCTTTAGCTTTCCAAGAAGTGGGGACTGGCATGGTAGTGCATACCTATAATCCTAGCACTCAGCAGGCTGAGGCAGGAGGATTGCTGCAAGTTCAAGGCCAGCCTGAGCTACATAGTAAGCTCAGGACCAGCCTGGGCTACATAAGGAGACCCTGTCTCAAAAAACAAGAGAAAGAAAGAAGGAAAGAAGGAAAGAGGGAAGGAAGGAAGGAAGGAAGGAAGGAAGGAAGGAAGGAAGGAAGGAAGGAAGAGAAAGAAAGAAAGAAAGAAAGAAAGAAAGAAAGGGCAGGAAGGAAGGAAGGAAGGAAGGAAGGAAGGAAGGAAGGAAGGAAGGAAGGAAGGAAGGAAGGTATAATGAATGTTTATCTGATGTATTTACCAAATATTTTAAATGCTTCATACATTTTTCCTATTTTTAGTTTTTTGCCTCTTTGCAATATTCCCCTTCCCACTGGTGGTAGAGCTATTTGAATCAGTATTTCTACAATGCTAACAGATGAGTCCTATGACCAAGTGATGACTCAGAATATCTCCAAGTGGAAAAAAGAAGTTTCTCATTTATAAAAATACAGATGATTATAACATCAATGTGTCAAGAATGTCAGTGAAAAGAAGAAATGTGTAAGTGTACACATCTTATTTCTACCTGAGATGAGTGACACACTGTTCATGTATGGGCAGCATAGCAACTGTCATATCTTGAAGAAAAGCTCAACAAGTTAGTACGTTAATATCACTCACCTCAATCTTTAATTTGCTTTTTTACCTCAGTCTTTAATTTGGAACATTAAGAATTACACTTTTTTATGAGTAGAAACTTTCCTTTTTTCCCATCTACCTAATGTTAAAAAAGAACTCATGTAAATGTGAATAATTGTGTTGGTTGAAAGGGTGACCAAATGGTTAAACACTCAGGGCAATTACATGTTTTGGTCCAGATAAGAATCCTTTTCTGCAATACTCTGAAGACCTTTCACTGTTTGCTTTAGTTATTGTTTCTAGAATAATTGCTCAACTCTGTTTTACTCTGAGCACTCTGGCTCTTGTTTTGGTATTGTTATGGTGTGTGTCTGGATGTTCCCCCAAAGCCTCATGCAGTCATGGGGAGGGCTTCTAGAGTTATGATTGATTCATGATCCAATATTGGAATTATGGATGTGAGTGCTAGTCCTGCCCTAGGGTGGGTAGTTTGCATACAACGTAAGGAAGGGAAAGAGGCTTGCTCTTCCAGCTGCTGCTCCTCCCTTTTGCTCTTGCTGCTTTTGCTGTCTTCTGCCGCCATGAACTGTTGCCCTCTGTCGTGGGCTACCCTGCCTTAGAGCCAGCCGAGTATCAACTGAAACCTCCACAAACTGTGAGCTAAATAAACCTTTCCTTCTTTAATTTTAGGCATCAGGTATTTTGTCTCAGCAATGAGAGAAAAGTAAGTAAGTCAGGTATGATGATATCAGCACCTGTGTGGTGATTGGAGCAGTGTCTCCTGCTGCTTTTCTTAGGCCTGAGTTCCTTTTTCTACTGAGTAGAAATTTGAACAAAGCATTTTCTGTGTAATGTAACTTAAAAATAAATTAAATTAAATTGATAGATTAAAGTGCTCTGCCCCATACATACGAAAAGTCTCTACACTCTTCAAAGTAAGATGATCTTGTATAATATTATCTTAACTAATGTAGAAAATAAAAACAACATACTTGATGACTTATCCTCTTCAAAGATTAAAGTTCAAGGTTCACATAATTTATATAATAAACACATTGCATCGATTTTGAATGGCATACTATTGTGTTTAATATAGAATCCTGTTCATTTTATTTTCCAATTTGTCATTTTCTTTCCTCACTGTAATTTGGAATATTTTCTTGATTTTAAATTTATAAAACTTATCTTTAATAATTGAAAGTGAACAAAATATACACCAACTTTAAGAATGGTAGCAGTGACATTTTTCTTAATGATGTATTTTTAACAGAATTTCTTTATTTAATATTCTTAAAATACTATCAGAACATGAAATTTCATATGATAATGAATAAAATTGTCAGAATAAGTCTTTCCCAGGATAAGAGAGGACTTACAGCAGATTCTCCAGGCAGCATCCTAACCAGCCCAATCGTCTATGTAGTTTGGTGTAAAAGATAGAAAAAATTAAACTTGAACAAGTACATGCTCAAAGACTCAGAATTGATTTCTATTAATAGACAAATATTCTGTTTCACAAACAACCATGTTGTAGTAGCAGAATAGTCTGGGAAATTGAAAACAGAATAAGAATTGTTCAAGGCAAGAGAAAAAATTCATGTTAGATTATATCTGACTTTTGTAATAAATTTCTATTTTAGGTGCATTTATGCCTTTTCTGGTTTAATCCCTCCTTCAGTCCTGCCCAATAATAGTAAAGCTCTATTGAATGGAAAATAAACTAAAGCTATCAGCCACTTAATTTATGTCACAGAGTGATCACGAACATGACCTGTTATAATCACCTATGGCCTCCACATGCACGTGAGGCTCTTGTGAACTCCTTCTTGTGAGATTTTTGGATTATATTTCATCTGATTCAGAGTGGGCTAAAGTGAAATAAAAAATATAGTAAATCAGTGAGCACTGTTGGAAAGGGCTGTGTTGGACCTTCACTGCTCATTGGTTCCTACTTCCCAACCCTTTATCTCCTCTTTCTTGTCAGAACACTGTATGTGCTTTTCCAGATTTCCTCAATGCTCTTCTCCCATAACTCGCATGGTAAATTGTGTGTCACCATCTGTGTCTCAGCAATACATCATCTCTTTGTAAAATTTTTTCCTTGCAATCATATCCAAAGTTTCTTGCTAAAACAGTACTGGCTGTTTTTAGCACTCATTGAGCATAATTGTATTTATTCAGGTGTTTACTTATTAAATGCAGCTTCTACATAAATAAATTGTGTGTTTTTATTTGTGTAGTTATTAAATGAATCTTGTCTAGTTATTAAACTTATTAAATGAACTATCAGGGGGAAAATCATAGATCTTATTTTACTTACCGCTCTATTCCCAAGACTTATCACATCCTCCAAACTGATATTTAAATAATGAATGTTATAGACAAGAAAAATCTCTGTGATGCCTTCCATGGTGGTGCACAACTGTAATTTCAGCACTTGCAAGGCTGAGGCAGGAGGACTGCTGTGAGTTTGAGACCATCCTGGGCTATATAAGTGAGTTCATGTCCAGCCTCCTCTGCATACTGAGACTGTCTCACAAAGAAAGAAAGAAAGAAAGAAAGAAAGAAAGAAAGAAAGAAAGATCTCTTTGAGTTGCAGTTTCTTCATTAATAATTTGGGATGATAATTCTTATATTTCTTAAAAATAATTATGAATATAATAAAGTAAAATATATTTAAGGGTACATAAACTTCAAATATTTTACAAATTCCAATAAATTGAAATAAAATTTACCTTAGATATAGACCCACTCCCTGCTTAGGCATCTTCTCTCATCCTTAGTGTTTCCTTCATCCACCATTATATATCCAAGTACTTTTCTGTAATTTACTGACTGAGCAAGACCAACATCTAGGGATGTCACACCTGACCTTCACGTTATGAGTGGTGTTTAAACAGTGGGCGTATTTTGAGCTGAATCTCAGGAAAAATTCACTTATCCCTTCATGTTACAGTGGCATAAAGCACTATAATGTGACTAGTTACTGGATTTGTGCTGTTTACTGATAATATTTTCATGGTTTAGATTTTTCCAGAATTACATACATTTCTTTTAAAAATGTTTATATATGTTTTATTGCTATATATGTGTGATGCCTATATTTACATTCTTTGGAATTCCATTTACTTCAACTTGAGGCTAGAGTAAGTGTCTTTTATGGACATTACAAGCTCCATTGACTTCTAACAGGAATATAACTTGTGAGTGTAATGATTCTGACGCCCCGTGAATAATTTCTGGTGAGGACGGCTGAACCTTTGTGTAAATATTTTCCTGTTTTTTCCACTGCTTCAAAATGGAAATGCCTGGAGTATAAAGCTATTTTTCTATGAAGATGTGAAAGATTTTTTCTTATGACAAGCGATGCCTTTCATGATTCAGTCAATCAACCTGTGGCTTGTGGTTTTCTTGTGTTATCAATAAAACTGTCATAGTCCCTAAGAGGCTATGTGTGACAAAGAAGTCTATACTGAAGGTAGGTGTACATCAAGCAGAAATAGGACAAAGGTCAGAGGTTTCATGTAATACAATTGCCTACATTTATGCCCTTTTCTTCTCTAGAACAAAATTTATTTTCTAAAGCAGCCATGGCATTTTTCTCCCTGACAAGAAATTAATATCTCTTCAGTTAATGCTTCCTTTTCATGCATTTTAATCTCATACTCATAGGCTGGCTGTGATAATGGCCTGAAAGAGCAAACAGCCAGGAGTTGATATCCTTTATGGTGCAGAGCATTTCCGGATCATATGCCTGGCTTACCCTGTTGCTGTTTCTAGAGAGGCTGGGGGAGCGTTGTTCCCTGCTGGTGCACAGACCCTGGAATAAAACTGAGCGAGCACAGGGTAGAGAACACTGGGTTCCAAAAAAGAAGCCATTATTCACGAGGTAAATGTCGCACAATGACAGGCGTGCGCAACCACGCCAGGCATTGAGGAGATTTTGCTCGTCTATAACATTCATTTCTTAATATCAGTTTGGAGGACGTGATAAGCTTTGGGAAGAGAGTAGTAAGTAAGATAAGATCTATGATTCTTTTTCCATGGTAATTCATTTAATAAGTTTAATAACCGGACAAGATTTGTTTAATAGCTACACAAATATAAACATAGTTTATCTGTGTAGAAGCTTCATTTAATAAGTAAACACATAAATAAATAAATTATGCTCACTGAGTGCTGAAAACAGCCAGTACTTGTTAGCAAAAAACTGCAAAACGTTACGAAAAAATGTTGTGAAAAAAAGTTTTATAAAGAAATGATGCCTTGCTGAGACCGGGATGATGACACACTATTTACCCTGTGAATTATGGGAGCTCATTAATGCTCCTCTAGAGTTTGAAGAAGAGAGTATTCTATCCCAGAGTTTCCATCACAATGGTTCAGTAATTAAAGATGAGCAAATGCATAAAACCTCACTCTGAATCACCACCTTTTACTCTGTGGTATGTAAACACTCGCTCACAAAGTACATAATGAAAATAATGACAGCATCCTCCAGTGCAGATACTGAGATAATTTTTCACTTTTAGATTTTAACTTCAAATTAGATCAGCAGTGACCTGCAGGCAGTTCAGGTCTCTGTGAAAGGAGTGTTTTATCCATTTTTCTTTCAAGGCTTGCGTTTTCTTTCAAAGCCAGTATTTCTTACTTCTTTTAGAAAGAAAGTAGATGAGAATGAGCTATGCTCAGGGTTGAATTTTATAAATATCCCAATATCATTTTTTCCTTCATATATTTGAATCTTCCTGGTAGATATTCTTGAATACTTGGTTTAAAACAGAGTATTTTAGAAGTAGATCCTGAAAAATCTGCTATTTACCACCAGGGAGCTTTTAGTCTGGTAGAGTGAATGCCTGCTTTATCCGCTTGTTTTTGACCAATTCCTGTGTATTTTGCTGAAGCCACAGGTCACTTTGTCAGACGCTGGTAAACACTGGTTTGTATATATGTAGGTTTGCTTCTTCCTGAGCTTACCCAAGGCCAGAGAAATGTATAGATTTACTTTGGAAATTTCTTACTGTTTTGTAATTCTGGTGATACCAGTATATGCCATTTTACCTACTTCTTTCTGGTGTTTTCTGAGAAATATGAATACATAGGAAATATTTGGTACCTCCTATGTTGATATGATTTTTATGCCAGCTTGACATAGGAGTTTTAGATTTCCTGTTACTATTGAGGATATGATCCCAACCTAAGACACAATCCTCCTTTAAGGGGAAAAATTAGGATTTGAAGAAATAACAGCTGGGCCATTTATGGAGTTTATATTTCTACTACTGGATGGGGGTAGACAATAAAATAAAATAGATTCTAAACTAAAGGCTGATGAGTATGACAGAAATTGAGACTAAGAAGGAGTGGGAAGCGGGATCCTTCCAAACAGAAGCCCACGATCCCCACTGAGGAACAGGTGAGAAATAAGCCATGAGGATAAACAGAGGAAAGATGTTCTATGCATAGGGGACAAACAGTGTAGATGCTGTCTGGTGGAAGCTTGTTTAAACACTTGAAAGACAACCAGGACATCATAATGGCTGTAGTACAAAACCAAGGAGAAACTGGATGGAGATGAATGCAGAGCAGTGCATTGTGTGTGTATCTTACAGATCCCAGGAAGCTGCTGCATGCGGGGAACATTAGAGAGATTTAAGTAAGCCGGAGTGTTGTCGTGTGACCTATACACCAAAAGGACCTTTCTCTCCGTGGTGCTTTCTTCAAATTTGGCTTCTAAGTGCAAGAAGCTCTGTTAGGAGGTTATTGAAATCATCCACGTAAGAAATGACAGTGGGTTGGAACAGCAATCACAGTGGAAAAGATGAAGAACTACCAGAATCTACATGCATTCTAAGGGGAAAATAGACAGTATCTTCTAGCAGATTGGATGTAGGTCTGAGAAAAACAAGATTCACTTGATTTGTCCTACTACACGGAAACTTGGGTTGTTTGTCAACAGAGGCAGAGAAGGCTTTAAAACCAGGTGAGAGAACTGGAGCGGTGGGCACTTGAAGTTCGGTTTTGATTTTTCTGAGTTTGATTTCTTTTAAATACCCAGCTGGAGACTACAGTAGGCACCGTAACAGACAAATCCAGTTTACGGATTGTTGGTAGTTTAACAACAAATAATTGTTTTTCGGGAGGGTTCCTGAATGAATGTTCACAATAGATGGCATTTAAGTTCCTGAGACCGAATAAGGTCACCCAGAGAGTGAGCAGAGACAGAGGAAAAGAAAATCAGACAGAACTGTGTCCCACCTTGAGAGTCAGGGAGAAGATGAACCACCAAGGGAACATGAATAAAGTAGGAGGAAACCAAAGGAGTGATGACACTGACTGCGTGGAGAGATGACTCGCGGCTACAAAACAGGCCTCAGGTAAGACAGTCCTTTAGACGGGTCCAATCTAGAGCTGTGAAAGGTTTTATAATCGCTGTTTCTCATGAGCTTCCTTTCCTTCCTGGCCATGTTCATTTTTGCTGTGACTAATGGGGCTTGCCGCAAAAGATTCACACAGAGAACACCTGCTTCTACTCTCCACAGAACAATGTCAGGTGGCAGCCGTGTCTACACTTGGCTCCGTGGTCCCCCAGCCTCCCAGGCGCCTGTGGATTAACATTAGAATCTGCTTCTATGCAGGTCATGGAACATTAAGCTTTGCCAAGGCTTTGATTAATTTCATGGCCTTGTGGTGTTCTTAAAGCTTTTAAAATGTTCAGAAAGTTTGTGAGCACCACAATCACATTTACAATTTATTTTTGACACTTCTGGTGTTTTCAATTTAATATTTTCTCCCCCACAAGACAGGGCAAACTTTGTAATGATGATTAACAAGAACTTGGTGGCACTTACATGGACCTGGCAAAGGGCAGAACAGAACACACCTCTTCTCTTCCAGGACAATAATGTGGAAAGATGAAAGTTCAAGGGTTCACAAGTTACTACCCAGTAGACCTAATGTCCAGATTTATTGAAAAGGGCAGCAAATAAGCCCAGATATGGACATAAATCTTGCCTTTTCTTTTTCCGCATCGCACTGAAGAATGAGGCAAAACATGGCCAAGATGTTGAGTGTCCTGTCAGCAGCTTTTTCCTGCATCTCATTCCCCTTGCTTCCTTTCAGAGACCTGGTCAAGCGCAGTGACCTCATTCTTTAAAAGGCAGACGGCATTTCCCCTCCACTTCTTCCTGCGAAGAACACAAGTTGTAAACAAATAAAATAATATAATTCATCTGTCATAAATACAGTGGTACCTCCGTTCATGAATGCTTTTGTTTGTGAACAATTTGGTTTGCAAATGGAAATGTTCAGCAAATTTTTTAAAATGTAAACTCTATATCAGGTGACAAACACGAATGTGGTTTTTCCAGAATGAATTAAATTGGTGAACAGAGGTACCACTGGTATCTCTGGATACCACTTGCTATCTAGAGAAGTTGAGGATAATCATGCTATTCCTACTGTACCCATAAAAGGAATACACTTTCTGTGTGTAATTAACCTTTATGTAATATTGATTGGAATTCTCATGAGCCACACCATAAACTGAAAAATTCTTGTTCAATGAATTTGACAAGTTTCAACTCTAGTGTTTAAGATACACAACTGACAAATGATTATTATGAAAACATACTTAAAACATCTACAAATCAGTGAAATCTGCAAAGCAAACAAGTATTTCCCACCTTCCTTATTTAGCTCAGTCGTTGACGATACCCAAAGCCAGTGCTTTACACACTCAAAAGCAATTTTGTCAACAATGTCAGTTTCATTCTGGTTTCTGTAATCAATTCTAATGTTGATCAAGGCTGATTTATTTTGCATTTATAAGGATGAGTAACATATTTCTGGCTATCATAATTAGGTGGAGGAATACTAGGTTTAACATGAAGATATTTTAAGGACTTAAAAGTCCATTATTGGAGAAGGGCAGAGATCAAAGTAGAAAGTGGGGAAACGTGGGCCTTCAGAACAGCCACAGGGCAGAGCAGTGAGGGCTCCGGGCATAGGAAGCATTCTGACCATTCTTCTAAGAGTGACTGGAGACTATGTGTGCTTCTTAGCTAGGCAGATGTCAGCAAAAGAAAATGCAAAACAGAGATGAGGATTGTGGTAAAAAACACACCCTATAGGAGTATGAAGGCATCAAAGAAGAATGTAAGAAAGAAGAGAGCAATTAATAGCATCAGATGGAAAAGTCCTGAAAATATCTGTAGACTTGGAGACACATCACTGTACCAGTCACAGCGGCGCCACAGTGCAGTAGAAGAGGACAAAGAGAGTGGGAGAGGGGAGAAATATCACTGATGTCATTCTCCAGATTCTGAGTAAAGAAAATTCTATTTCTAGTTACTAAATCCATATGTAGCAATATAACCTAGACATTCTCCTCTCAGTCTACTTTCTCAAAGCATTAATGACAAATAAGAATATATTGAAAATTCCATAAAGCTGCTGAAGGATTTTCACCTCATATTGGATAGCAAACAACTAGAAATCCTCCTTAGGTCTTTCACTAGCTCATTCTCACTCTCCTTGTGTTGTAATCATCATCTATAAGGGGAAACAGTACAGACACACAATTCACAGAATTATTCTATATTAGGCACCCAAAGAGTCACACACAAAGAGAGTTCAAAAAATCTGTCCACACACCAAAGACGAAAAGAGTTCAGCTGAGGGCCTGGATCCCAGAGCAATATCCTGTATGAGTTCAGCTGAAGACCTAGGGCCCATCACAACGCCCTCCATGAGTCCAACTGGAGGGCAAGAACCTACAACAACGTCTCATGAAGGCCTGTTCAAAGGATCTGTGTTGGAAAGGCCCAAGGTCAGTGGTGGGAGTTAGACAGTCTGTGTCAGTGAGATGAAGGATCTGTGCCAGCAGGCTGAGGGATCTGCACTGGAGCCTGAAAGCAATGCTCAAGGTAAGAACCAGACCTCCCATGAAAAGTACCACAGCCATCCTTAGCAACAGTGAGGTCCCAAGCTCCTCCGATGAGAAGAACAGCTGAGATTCTGTCAGAGAAGCCAGTATGACAAGCTCTTCCAGGACACTGAATATTGCACCATCTTCACCTCTGGAGCCAGGGAGTGATGCTCAAAATAAGGACGAGAGCACCCCCAAAGTGAACCACAGCCCTTCTCAGTGAGGACAAGGTCTCAAGCTTCTTTGAGGTTGAGAATAGCCACATTCATATCAGGAAAGCCAGCATGACCAGGTCCTCCAAGAGAACCAACAACCTCTCAACTTCTTCCTTTCCAGGTCTGCCCCTTATGCTGCTGGCAACAATCTCCAGGTGGGCCTCCCACACCCAGCACTACACTGGTTTAATTCAGCTGGGTGTTATAAGTTGACCAACAGTTGTCAATTTACCATGCCCTCTTCCTTCCTTCCTTCCTTCCTTCCTTCCTTCCTTCCTTCCTTCCTTCCTTCCTTCCTTCCTTCTTTCATCTTTTTCTTTCTCTCTCTCTCTTCCTTCCTTCCTTCCTTCCTTCCTTCCTCTTTCTTTCCTGTCCCTCTTCCTCACAGAATATGTAGGCTGGCTACTGTCTGCATCTGTCAGGTCAGCAGATGGTATATCGATACTCTGTGGATGGGAAGGGACAACTGCTGAGCCACACATTTTAGGGGACATTTTATGTGATGATCTTTTATGAATAATCATGAGCTTAGGCCTCTAATTCTAAGGGGAAAGAAAGAGAATGACATCTATGAAGGGATTTTACAAATTGAGTTATACAAATTATTTATAAAAGTACACATTTTATAATATCTACCGTACGTTTTGGGTTTTATTCACTCTTTCATGTTCTTATACTGGGGAGACAATATGATGTTTACACATGTGAGACTGATTTATTTCACTTATGATTATGATCTCTAGTTGCATCCTTTACCCATAAAAGCCCGGCTATGAAAGGAAGAGAAATTGCTCAAAGGAAGAAACTGGGATGAAGGAAAGGAGAAAAAGAAAGAAGGGGAAATAGCATATACATACACACACATTTTATTGAAAAGAACAGTTAATGCTAATTGAATGGAACAGTGAATGCTTAATTTTTGGACCAATTTTGCATGCTTATATCTGGTAATCTGAACAACTACTTTGAAGACAACAATGTACAATATAACAACCACCGGTGAATTCCTAACATCTTGTCTAGTGAAACTCGGTATTGTTCATAATGTTTTCTTTTAATTTTTTATTCTCTTTAATCATTTGATCAATCTTACATTCTTATACCTGGTAATTTGAGCAATTTCGTTGAGGATAACAATATGTAATATAACAACTATTGTTAATCCCTACCATTCTGTTCCGAAACCCTGTTTCATTTTTATTCTTTTTGCTTTGCTTTGTTTTTGTCTATGTTGTTGGTATTTTGCTATTGTTGTTATTATTCTCTTTCAAGTCAAAAATTTAAAAAAATCAAAATACACAATCAGTTTGTATGATACAGCTATTTTGTTATTCTTCAATTCATTCTTCTTTTCCCCATTTGATTTGTTTATACAATTTACTGTTCTTAGCTATGGATTCATTTCCAAATTAACAGAAGTTGCTCTATTCTTTCTGCTTTCAATAAACCCCACAATATATCCAGTCACCAAGCACATTTTCATTCCACAGACCTTTACTGAGCCCTACTGTGTGGAGGAACTGAAACCATAGTGCAAATAGTAAATGCTTCAAAGTATAACATTTTCCGTTGAGAAAGCTGGTTCTAAAACAAGAACCAAAACAAGAAAAAAGAAAGAAAGAAAAAGAAACAAGTTATATTTTAAAGATTTTCTGTGTTCATGCCTACAAGCATTTGTTAGCATTTTATTCTGTGTTGGATTTGTGTAGAGACTTATTTGACAATGCTCTAGTTTTACAGGATTTGGGATATTTCTAAAAGAGTGTGTGTATTTTTTATGTTTATAGAGAAAGTCCACTGCCCATTATACAGGACGCCTTGATTTCCACAAAGTAAGGCTTAATGGGGTTATAAACACACAGCAATACTCAAAACAGAATATTTTCATTATGTTTAAAAATACTATTGATTGCCAATCATCTTCAAATACTGAGGAAGAAGCAGTCATCTACTTTGCAGAACTTATGTTCTAATGAGACAAATAGAAAGCAAAGCAGCACATATGATGACATGTGATGTAGGAGGCCGTGTGCTGGGGAGCTGCAGAGCCCTTGACCAACAAATGTCACTGCAACCCAGACCTAAGTGCAGAGAGGGAAGGATGACACATGAAGTATACATGGATCCCATTCTGGGAAGAGAGCACAGCAGGTGTAAAGATTCCAAGTCAGGAGCAGGTGGATGTTCCAGAGGAACGAAATGCAGATCCACATAGCTAATGTACAGGAAGAAAGTCTGAATGGAGGGTCACAAGAAGGGAAAAATTGGATAATGTAGACTTTCTGTGTCTTGATAACAATTTCAGATATTTGTAGGTCTGATTAGAAAATTTTAACCAGGGCAGAGACAAGACATTTTATTTGTTATAGAAGATGACACAGGCTGTTTTGAGGTAAATGGATTTCAGGAGCACAAATGTGGAAACAGGAGATGGGTGTACTGCTAATGTTTAAAAACTTGCTTCCTGAAAGGCAGAAAAAGCACCAATTTCTTGCTAATTTCCATGGTGCAAATGCTTTCAGTGGTGGCCAATTTCAGCTATCAACAGGACATAGGATGGTTTTACAAAAGAAAAACTCCTGGAAACATGATAATTTGTTCTGAAGAGCTGAGTAAGGCTGGTGACATACACCACTGACTATCAAGCTTATTAGAGCCTGACCTGGGGTGGCCACGTTAGAAGTAGAAGGAAGTGAACAAACACGGGATATACTTGGGAAGTAACAGCCACAGAAATGGTGACTGGTGAAGACTGAACAGGAGAAAAAGAGAGGAATAAATTTGATTAGCATGACACATGTGGTTGATTCATGCTGAAGAGGAAAGGACCGAGGGATGTGCAGGTCTGGGGAGGGTTTGGAGCAAAGTTTCATTTGGTATTATATGGATCAAATCATTGGAAAGCAAATCAAAATACCAAATTAGACAATTACAACGAAAAAATCTGGAGCCCAGCAGAGAGGGTAGGGATACTATAAATTTAAAAAGTCACCATCAAAAACCTTTTAAAAAGAAGTCTTTTTTTTAAAGCACAAATTGGAAAGCCATTGTTTGACTTTAACATTCTAGCAGATAATGTAAAGTTATATTAGCTTAGTTTTCTAACTCTACTGAATTTTTAACAATTAGCTGTCACGGTGCAAGGTGACAGACTGTCATTCAATTCAGGGACCCTGTCTTGCCTGGAGTAGCCTCTGATTTTCTGGCATCTTATGTAACTAGGTCACCCCGGGTGAAATGCACTCAGATTTTGGTGCTGTCAGTCATTCGTGATGGCATGCAATAGTGCGCCTTTATTTCTGTCCTGTTCTGTCCACGCTGTTAACATTTGCTTTCCTCGGCATTCATACTATTAGGTTTATTCAATCTTCTGAATGTCTCTCCTATTCTTAAGTGAACTTGTATACAGATCACTGTGTTGTTTTCTGCCACAGAGGGACTAAAAACGTCTCCGTGGAATTCTCTCAAGTCTGTTGTTGTTACTTGAGCTACTTGCTAGAATTGTAGAATTCACTTTGTTCCTGTGGGAATCTCTCTGACCCCTCCTAAGTTTTTGTTGCCTAAGCACTCTATCCAGGTATTTCTACTCTGGACCCATTAAGCCTTTTTTGAATCTATTAAGTAGGTAAAAGTTAAGACTCTTGGTCTTCTGGGTTCATAGGTTTCTTAAGAATTTCTGATATTTGCTGACCCTATGTTGATAGAATCTTCACATCAGGGGGTACAACTTGTCCTATGTATTTGTCACAGACTGATTACCTATGGCCCAGATCACCCCACAGCCACTTTTTGCCTGGCCTTTACAGTGTTTTCTCAGAAGTCAAAAGAGTGTCATTTAAAAATGATAAGACTTAAGATAATTCAAACTCGTGGCTTATTTTGCAATATACAGTATTTTAGGACAGATAAGTCTCCATGCTCATGTGACAATAAGTGCTTGACACAAGCAGTGGCTGTTATCTTTTGTGGGTGTCCCCTGCCCAGGTGTTCATAGTAGCTTCAGTGTTGATGGCCTCCCTGACACTTAAGAGAGGTGTCACTTGCCATGGATTGTCTGCTGTTCCTTTCTTTTCAATTTGTTCTGCTTTGGTCATTTCCTTTAGCTCTTTGAACTGCATAGGGATTTGACTTTGTGGCTTTGCTTGCTTTTGACTAGCAGATTAACCATAATCAAAAGGTGTTCTCCATAATATATTATGCTTATCATTCCCTTGTCACATAAATGCCAATTATTTACTCATCTCCTCTCAGGTATTGTTACAAAACCTTTTAAAATTTTTATTAGTGTATTCTTACAGTACATAATGATTATAACGTAATAAATTATGATGCTGGAAAATAGCAGGGAGAGTAAAGAACTATGCAAGTTATTTTAAGGGAGCATTTAAAATAATTGTTGATTAGATATTAAAAAGTCCTATATCATGAAGTAAGTCACTGCAGTAAACAATTAACTTGTCCCTCAAGTACTCCTTAATTGAGTTACTTACTTTTTCTTTTGTCTGAAAGTATTAAATAATTAATCTAAACTTGATAGTTTAAAAAAAATTCTGTCTTCCACACCTGTCCATAATTTGGGGCTTTACATTCACAAAAGCAATACCAGCATGTAACACACTGCAATATTCTGAAGACATTAGTTACGATAAAGATACTATATTTGCATTTATGAAAACAGAGCCACAACCTTCAACAAAGTTTATAAAAGCCATATTAACATAACTAAATACAGCAGGGACCTCATTAAATGGCATGAGGGGGAATCAGCGCTAAAAGTCTGCATTTGCCATTTCCCTAACCAGGAATTAGTAAGACTCCAGTTACAAGATGAGAAAGTATTGTTTGTCAACTCTAACCGGTTTTCATAACTAAGGAGACTGTCTTTTCCTTTCCTCTGGGATTTAGAAAGGACAATGAAAGAAGTAAATGGAGAAAAAGCATAAAATTTAGTAACTTATTTTTTTCTTATATCTTGACTTTAATTGCTATTATTTAGAATGAAAGTACAATAAATGTCAACTTCAGACTTTATAAATAAATTTGCAAGAATTCTTTTCTCTTTTTCTCTCAATGTTTTCCATAAGTCAACTAATTTTCTCCTTAGAGCCCCCATTTCAGTAGGAATGCGTACGTAGTCTCAGTGTGGGCTCTCTCACCAGTTTCCCAGGACTCTGCCTGGGTTGAGAAGCAGCCGAGGGGGCCATACCCGCCCCTCTGGGTGTCCACCCACAGATGCTCAGTGCATCCCTTGCGCTTCTGCCCTCATCCATCCACCTGTGCAGGCTGCTGCTGCTACTCTCTGTTTTAGTTGCCATACATGGCTCTCTTTCCTCTTGGAACTTTCCTGCTCATTTAGGAAAGAAGAAATTTATAGCTGTGATAAGTACTGTGATTCAAAAAAGTGTTATGACAAAACATAATAGAAAGTTCTAGACAAGTTGAGGGAATAAAGTAATTCTCAAAAAATGACCAGTGAGCTGAAGTGTGAGAATAAATACTATATTAATTTTTAAAAAACTAATTATATGGACTTGAGATTAATGATGGAAAAACAAGTTATGAACAGAGGAAAGAACACATTCAAAGGTCTGTGAAAGAAGCCAATTTGAGACACTACAGGAGGTTCACTGTAGCTTAAGCATAAGAAGAAAGGTACAATATTCAAAAGAGGTTTCAGACAGGACTTGGTCATTGCAGTGATTTTGGTTTTTATCCTAAAAATCAACAGATTTTGAATTATTTTATCTGTGTGGTGTATGTTGTCTACAAAATATGTTTAAATTTGTTTTGAAAAAATGCCTACATGGGGTGTAGAAAGTATACTGGTAGTGATAAATTATGCATTTGAAGAAACAAGGATGGTCATATTATATGCTGTGATAACTTGTGCTAGCAAACAAACAGCAAGAGAAGTAGCGGATATTGCTGAAGTCATTTGACAACTTGGTGACATAAATTATATTTGGGGGTTGAAGAACCAGGGTCAGAATAATCCACTTGCTGTCTTACAGATCAGGATAGACAGAATAGCCTGTCATTTCATAGGATTAAATTTAAGGATTAAAAACCACATACTTAGGGCCAGGGATGTAGCTCAGCAGCACAGTGCCTGCTTGGCAAGTGGTAGACCCTGAGTTTGATTCCCTGTACCAAGAAGAAAATAGTACAAAAAAACCCACATATTTATTTCTGACTATTTGGGTTTGAATTGACAATTCACTTTCAGGCAGCCAGGTTTGAGAGTGAAGAAAACAGAGGGTATCCTGGACGATGGCACATGCCTGTAATCCCAGAATTTTGGAGGCTGAGCCAGGAGAATCTTGAGTTCAGGGGCCATCCTGGCTACCTAATTAGACCACATTACAAAGAAGCAAACAAAGCAAACAAAAAGAAAACAAGGTTATGGAACTCTTGAAGTCATGAGAAAAGCTCTTACATTACTCGATTTTGCTAAGGTAGATGAGACTGCTTAAATGATTCAGTGTTACTTTTGCTGTGGATATATGCATGTATTTCTAGGTTACATGTGTAGTTTGGATCATTGATCTATGTTTTAAAGGCGTGGACACCAGCCTGTGTCACCGTTAAGAGCTGGAGCCTTGATAAAGGGAATTAGAGATTGGGTGTGTGTCCTCCCAGGGTGCTCTGAGAAACCTCGTCTCTTCCTGTCTACCTCTGTTTTCAGGTGCCAAGAAGTGAGCAGCCTCCTCTTTGATCCTCCCCTACTTGACATCGCAGGCCCAAGGCAACAACACCAAGTGACCATGTGTTGGGACCTTTGAAACCGTGAGTCCAAATAAAATTATCCTTTGTAAAAATTGTCTTTCTTACAGTGGCAGAAAGGTGACTAAAACAATGTCTGTGCAGAACAAAATTAAGTGAAAAATAGAGATGGCTTAAAGTAATAAAACCAAGATACTTCCAGGCCAAAATTTGAAAAGATTTAATGTCAGTATTCTAATTAAATCACTGACTGTTTTCATTTAAGAAATTCTGACTGATGTACATCCAGGTAATTTAATTTTTATCGTGGATGTATTTATCAATGATTTACTGTATGGATAAATAGGAAAGTCCTCTGGGAAAAGAAATAACTCACTGTAAAAAAGTTCTGTGATTAAGGGCAAAATTAAAGCTTACTCATGAGGACGCTATTCCATACTCAAGCTTTGTAGAATGTAAGCTCCTCAAGGGCAAGGAGTCTTTTCTACCTTTCATCTCTAATTCCTAGGGATTTATGCATAAATCTGCCTCACACAGAGGCGTATAAATCATATTAAGTTGATTTATCCTTCTGTCTAATGTTTTTCTCTGTTTAGTTGAGCTTTTACTCTCCATAATAGGATTTCCAGAGACAGAACTGGAACTTCCTGTTCTACTAATACCTGTTGCCAAGCAACAAAAACCTGTCAGCTCTCCTGGTAACATTCAGCAACTAACCCTTCAAATGCTTAAACCAAACAATAAAAAATCCACATTTAAGAAAGCACCTAAATCCACATGCTCTCTGGGGAACCATGGACAAGTATTATAAAATATTTAACTTACTTTAAAAATGTTTCAGTCACACATAAAGTTTCCCATAAAGTAAAATGAATCATCATCATTCAATTATTTATTCATTGATAAGACCACATTTAAGAAAGAAGAAAAATATGAAATTAAAAATCAAGATATGGCACAATGTGATTTTTTGTAGATGATTTCAAATTTTGAATATTATGCAAGTCATTATTATTTATTACCTTTTGTTAATTTCTGATATTGTGGTCAGGTTATTATTAGTTATTTTAAACAAAAGCAGTTTTTATGTAATGTACTTATTTAAATCTCATACATTTTATTAAAAGAGTTTGCTCTGAATTCTTATTAAAATTGAGCAAGACGAGCAATTTATATACAAGAATAAACTCAAACCCAAATTAATAAAAAGAAAGAAATATTAAAGATCAGAGGAAGAATTAATGAAACGGATACAAAAAGCAGTCTACAGTATTGACAAAATTAAAACTTGTTCTGTTTAAAAAGATAAATTCTATAAGTATTTTGTTAGACTCAGGAAAGACGAAAGGACTGAGATGACTCAAAAACAGAGATGAAAAGAATCCATCAGAACTGATTTCTCAGAGACAGCAAGGATCTAAGAGACCTCTGAACAAACGAAGACCAAGAAATTAGGAAAGTTAGAAAACGTGGATAGATTGCTGACCTTGGTAGAAGTTTTTTTAAACTCGAAAGCACAGGTTACAATAGCAAAAAGACACAAATTTTATTACAGGAAAACTAAAAGCTTCTGTGCAGCAAAAGAAACGATCAATAGTGTGCAGTGGCAACTTGCAGAGCAGGAGAACATATCTGCAAAGCATGCATCACATGGTTAGCACCCACAATATACAAGGAACCCAATAACTATAGCAAAGAACAAGTCATCCAAATATTGTTAGAAATTTGAAAATAGGCAAAATATTGTGCAGGCAATACTCAACAGAAGAAATATAAATGACCAACAGATACTTTAAGTACTACACATCCAACCCACCACTGGAAAAATCATACCATACTAGCACTAATGAAAAGCAAAGTGCAATGGCTGTGGTAAAAATCAGATAAAATGGAGATCAGAGTAAAGAACATTTTCAGGAATGTAAAGCAGCATGGTATAATGATAAAGGAATATATTCACCAAGGAAATACATTAATATGAAGTCATTTTGTACCATAACTAAAGCCTCATACCCTATGAAAACCATTAGAATTATAAAGGAAACAGGCAAATGTTTAATACTTGACAGACTAGAGAAAACAACCTTTAAGGCTATGGAAGAGATGACCAGCAGTTTCCTCACAGCTGCCTATCTGACATGTATAAAATCCTTCACTTTAGACCAGCAGAATACACATTCCTTTTAAGTGCATGTACAATGTGTACTAATAGGCATCATATCTGAACCATAAAAACGATCTCAATAAATTTGAATGGATTCAACTCATACAGTGTGTCTTCTTTCATCATCATAAAATTAATTTTGAAGTGAATAACAGTGATATCTGGAAAAATTCTCAAATATTTCAAACTAGATAATACACTTGTAAATAACTCATAGGCCAAAGAATAAATCAGAAGACAAACTGTAAAACAATCACCATAAACATACAAAAAATTTTAGGTGCATCTCAAGGAGATAGCTATAGAAAAAATGAATAAACAAGGTGTGAAACTGCCGTCACTTGAAATTTGAGCTGGAAGTAAGTAGGAAGAAGTATTAATATGCAACATAGGTAAATTTATAGTATGGATTTATGTATTAGACAAAAATGAGAACAGGATATTAATAATGGTTGTTATAGTACATAGTGTTATCTTCACAGTGGTTGCACAGATAACCAGATACAGGCACGTAAGACTGATCATTTGGTTTTTTTATTTTGGGTTTTTTTCTTTTCTCTTTAATGAAAAACAAAATTCGTATGTATATACAAGGGAGAGCTGGGATAGGTGTATTGCTGATGTCTGTGGTTTATTGAAAGGAACAGTTAATGCCTAAAATTTTCTTTTTTCTTGAGCACTTTTTTTGTGCTTGTATCTGGTAATCAGAATGACTGATTTGAAGACAACACCATGCAGCATAATAACCATTGTTGAATTCCTACCATCTTGTACGGTGAAGCTCTGTATCATTCCCAATTTTTTTAAATTACTTGTTGCTGTCTTTGTTTGATCAATCTTACATTCTTACATCTGGTGAACTGAGCAACTTCATTGACGATAACAGTATGTAGTGTGGCAACCGTTGTTAGTTCCTATCATTTTGTTTGGATTTTGTCCATGTATCACTTTTTGTTGCTTTCGTTTTTGTTTTCATTGTTGTTTTGTTAGTTTTTTCTCTTCAAAATAAAAAAATAGACATAGTACATACCAGAGAAAAGATGAGAACAGATTTTAATTGCATTCAAATAAGTTGCTAGGAAATGCAAACTGTAGTGAGATGACGTAGGTGGATTTCCTCTCTACAAGAGGTCAGATGTAGGAACAGACAGAACACAGGAAAAGGAACTTTGTGGGATGGTGTGAAGTACACCTTCGTTATCTTGGTTATGGTGATGGTTTCACATGTGCACGTCTGTGTCTAAACATCTCATACATTTTGAAATTTGACTATCATTGATGAATGTGATATTTATTTATATCCTATCTTAAAATAAGTAATGATAATAAGAAGAAAGGATAGTAATAAAAGAAAAGAGCATGATCCATATCTATATAAATCCTGGGATGGGGACGCAGAACAAGACTTCTGACTCCACATCTCAGCAGCAGAACTCTGTCCTCTGTGCTAACAGCAGGGTACCTGATTAAATAAAGGGGCAACTCAAATATAGGTTGGTCTGCAAGTGGTACATCATACATACATTCTATCTGAAAACCTTCAATTCTGAGTAGAGAATCTCTCAGGTACCATGTAATTTTTACTTTCGCTGAGATTGGAATTTTACGATTTATAATATTGTACTTTGATATTTGAAGATGTTGTATATTCACTACAATAATAAGCATTAGAATAAGTTTGATACTCAGGATGAGCCTTTAAAATGCATTCGTAAAAACTCCGTTGTAAATTTTTTCCAGCTATGTGGTATCTGATTCAGCCATCATGAGGATTATAAGTGATAACCTGGAACCGGTTTCAGTCAGTGCCAGGTAGCTAGTAACTAGCACAGCCCCTGACCCAGGATAAGTGCTCAGTGAATGCGTTGGGAGTAGCTGAATGAATAGGATACACAGAAAAACAGTAACGGTAGCAACAGCCACAGCAACAAGCAGCTTCTGTCTCCACTCATGATACAAGAATCATTTTTAAAATAACATAATGTAATTTCTTTTCCCAAAGGCAGAAGATGTCTCAGGATCACATACTGATGGCCAGGCTGATTACGTTACATAGGAGTAAGCTCTTTCCTGACAGACACTGTTAATGAAAGTGGTAACATCTAAAGGTGGTAGTGTCAGAGTTGCAGAACGATCCCAGGGACTTCACAGCACATTAAAGGTAAGCTCCGAGGACGATGGCGACCTCTCTGCAAGGTGTCAATGGCTCCATGCATGGATACTAACAAGCTCAATTCCTGCCATTCGCCTTTGTGTTCCTTGGTGTTTCCCACACACATCTGCCTCTTTGTTACTCACAGAACATGCCAACCACATTCCAATCATGAAGACTCTGTTCTAGAATTTATGAGGTCTTTTATTTCATTCAGAACTGAATTTAGCACTTAAAGCACACACACACATTCACACACAGTATAGCTTCCTTTATTTTAAAGAGAACAAAGACTAATAAAAACATTAGAAAGATAAACTCAAGGCTTGTATAGGTAAATGGATGCAATTAAAGACCATACTCAGAAGGGAAATAAATCAGATCCCCATGTGTGAACATTATGTTTCTCCCTATTTCCACTTGGTTTTTCACTTCTTTTGTTATCATTTCAGAAAATTCCAGGGTTTTTTCCTTCCAGTTTCGCCTATCTCATTGTGCTCCGGGCTTGTCCTGGGTGAGCTGGGTGTCCGGGGTTGCGTTTTGCTTCCGCATGTTGTCCTTTTCTGTTTTTTCTTTTTGAAATTTATTTTGTTTTCTCTGTTAATGCTTGCCAATTGATCATGATAGAGAGCTTTATCGCTAGTATTGAGGCTTCTGTAGGAGATGCCTGTTCTTCAGGGTTGTGCTCTCCATGTAGGTGGTTGTTTATAGCTATCCCAAGAACCTACCTTTCCAATTTGTACAGGATGCAAAGTTACTGTTTGGCTCAGCTCCCAGTCCTTCAGTACTGGGATGTGGAGGTGATCATGATCCCATACAGGTTCTCACCAGTCAGGAAAGGAACAGCCAATCAGAAAACAAGGGAGACTAAAAGTAGTAAAATATCCCTGGTATTTACAGTTCTGTGAGTGAGTCCATATCGGATCCCAGAAAAGTCCTATGTACTCCAGCCAAGCTTGCCATAGGAGTTGTGCTGGGTATGGAGATGATCTTGGCCTCTGGATGTGGAGGCTGGAATTGGTCTGTGGAAGAACCCAATGGCTGGCTTCTTGCTGCTGCTTAAGACACTTTCATGTTGCTAGTCTCACTGATTATGCTGTACTCTCAGGACTGGCTGTCCTGGATATAGTGGATTCTGGTAAGTCTGCTCCTCAGAGGCAGGTGTAGTGTTTTTGTTTTAGGTATGAACTTTGTACCATTTTTCAGAAGAAAATCACAGTTATACTTCAGTAGTATAATAAGAATGATTGCTGAAAAACAAATGACAATAAAATGTATCCATCCCATAGATGCTAAGGTATTGCATGTCTGTGTCTCATGTTTACCTCAGCTGTCATTCAAACAAACAGTATTTATTAGAGCCATTGCAAGAAGGAAACTAATTGCAAGAAGGAAACTAATGTTACAGATAGCAAGATATTGTGAAATCCCTGTCTATAATTCTAAAAAATTGTCACAGCAGCTTTTGTCTTCTAAATCTCTAATCTTTCTCCTCACTATTCTCTTTAAGAAGTCTTACAATCCTCTTTCATCTCATCTTATGCCCATCAAGGAATGGAATAACTGAGTTCAGTGGTGACAGAAAAGCTTTGTCTTTATTGCTGAGACTTTAACCTTCCAGAATTATTCCGCAAAAGCTCAGATCCTGTGATTGTCAGGGTGACAAAGGGTTCTTCACTCTTATACACCACACCTGAACATATTTCTCCTTTTTTTTCTCTTGTGGGTCTCAAATGTTGCTGTCCAGTCCATCCTGGGTCCATTTTCCATTATCCTAGTCCTCTTTCCCAGAGAAGTCTTCAACTTTACCAGACTCATTCACATTTAAAATAGAGCAATAAGGTATGTATGAATCATGCATCACAAAGACTATCTCAAGTCCAAGACAATAGACAGGGAAGATAACACAGTCCCTCATGATTGGCAAGCGGGTACTGAGAAGGAATGTTTTTATGTTGGCTGTCACACCGTGTGACATGTCCCAGAGATAGCATTCTGTCTGCACTACCTCCTCTTAGGGGCAGTCTAGCAATCTAGTGAGCAAATGAATGTCCTCAAAACTTCAGGAACAATATTCTCACAGAGTGGATGTGGACAGTGAAAGGATGTGGCTCCAGGAGTTACATTATTGTACAATTATAACTGAAAGCACAACTTCCATGGAAAGCAATAAATGACTATGTATTTTATATATTTCATTAGGTAAATTTTGTATAAACAAACAGAAAACAATTGGATTAATTTGCAAACAAGTTTCTGAAGGCTTGTGCTACTTGAAATTCATTCCCACTTATTGGACAGTGGAAACTCAGCTACAGTGAAGGTCATTATTTGAGAGATTGACTAAATCACGTAGCACTGAAAAGTGAGGAGAAAGCAGACAATTTCTCTTCACTGTGTCAGCAAGAGTACTCAGGAAGCAACCTCTTTCCCATTCAAAGCAAGAATTTTGGCTGTAGGATTAACAAAGCACAAGGCATTGTCACAGATAGCTCAAATTCTAAAAGCAAAGATCACATTCTCCGGATTTAAAAAGAAACACAAATGATTATTGTTAAGAACGTAACATTCACAAAATCAGTTTTCTATGAGTGATCTTAATGAGGAGTGTGCTTTTTATAATAGTGGGCCTGTCAGGTTCAACATGTAATGGAATGTTCCCATTGCATTAATAAGCCTGGCAAGGGGATTCCTGGACATTATTAATGCATTTTATTGCCATTCTGTGGAAGAGAATTCAGAGGTCTAAAACAGCAATTCACATACTCACTTAATGTCAAAGTCACAACTTGAATCCAAGTCTGACTATAAGCCAGTGATTTTTAGCTTCACACACTTTGGCTACAGAACCAGTGTAATTTGGTGTGGTCAATGTAGCAAGTAGCTGGCAGGCCTGGTAGAGAGCTGTTTTGATTTGCAATCCTGATTGCTCGGCCAGTTTGCATTGTGAAGTAGCCCACATGCGTTCACATAGGCACAGCTAATCAGAACAAATTGTAAGTGCTGCAATTTCAGGTGAGAGAGAAAAAGACACAATCATAACTCAGGAGGATTCTTCTCTTGATTCCAAATTATCTTTCTGTTGAAAATCAGCTACATAGGCCTTTGGCTGATTTTGTGGAACAGCATGGAGGTAAATCTTTCACTTAACACATCATTGGATGAAATGGTAGTGGGATTTTGAAGTTTGCAGGACCATGGCATTTGTTCAGAGCCGGGCCTGTTCAGGGTGAGCACAGGAAGAAGGATTTGTATGCACCAGCTCTCCGCTGCATCCAGAATGTGGAAGAAGCCTTTCCTTTCATGTGATCCTGTAGGGAATCTTTTGCCACGTGCTCTTGGCCAGACTCACCAACTGGTTCCAAGAATGATACATTAGCTTGTGAGACCTAAGGATCTTGTCAAGGACTGTTTTTTCATCACTGCACTGCTTGTCTCCAGGCTTGCCCTTATCCCAATTAAAACGACTCTCCTCATTGCTTTGCAATGAACCTTCTAATGAAAAAATCAAACAAACAACTGAACAAACAAAAAAATGCTGGTTGTATTCACTAGCTGTTTTAGTAATGCTGTGTTCACCACAGGATAAAAGCAAGACCCCATCTGATAACTTTGCCAATTAATTTTGTCACCATACTCTCTGTCTCAGCACAAGGCTCTGTCTGACCTCCAGAAAATGCCATCTTCATTTGCTGAAAAGTACTTTTACCTCCTCAAGCTCTACAAAAGCATATGCCTTCTTAAAATACCAAATCAAGTATTCTTTTCCAAGTCAGAAACCTCTGTTCATATCCCCACGGTGATTGAGAATGAACTTTATTAAAGCTCTTATTGCCTACCTGTGCTGTTTGGGAGATTTTCACAACTATCTGTGAACTATACTGTGAAATCTTTGCAAAGAGATTGTTCCTAGTCACTAAGGATTTTCACTGATAAATTATCTTGAATTTTATGAGGATTACATCTAAGCACAGAAGCTCTGGACACAAAAGAAAAGAAACATGAACTTGTGGAGAGTAAGAAATAGCAAACAACCCCACAGTCCCCAGCCTTGCCTTTGTGCCCTGAGGGACAGGAGTGGAGGGAACAGTGAGAAGCCTAGAAGAATCAATCTTGCTGTGCTTTTGAGAGGAAATTTTTAAAGCCATATTAGGCCAGTGGGGTTGATATGTTAGTGGGAGAGATGTTAGGTCTTACACAGGTTTTTCTTTTAGTAAGCAGCTGATGCTATAGACCAGGTTTGCAAACTCTTTATTAGGAACACAACTTTCTTCTACCTAAATGTCCATGCTAAGCTGTTCACAAAGGGGTAAGATATATGTGTAATACTGTACATCTGAAACACTGACTTGCGAAAGGGGTATTGCTCAGCTTTGGAGTGCTCACCTCGACTCACTGAGACATACCTCCCCCATGGCACTACACTGTTGTTAAGTGTGTACATCCTATAAGATTTCTAAGCAAAGCAAGTTGTAAGGAATGGCACTCGTACATTATTCAGAGAATAATCTCTCCATCATTTCCGGACAGAATTTCATCATTAAGTGCCCCAGCTCAGATTCAAGCTGGTGAGAAGACATTTTGACATTTAAACTTCTTTTCCTTTTTAAGGGATTCATTACAGCTTGTCAGCTAAGATAAAAATGTGACAAGATGTGACCTTTCTTTGACGTATAAACTGTGCTGCTATGTGAGAACATGAATTAGGAAAGTTCTTGTGGTAAGCTTTCCTTGTACTTGTTTCTTCCTTATATACATTTTATTTTTGTACACATGTTCCTAAATGATGTTTAAAATATGAGGAAGAGCAAAAATTCACAGATGCAATGGTTTTAAATGAAGTGTGAAATTATTTGATAGTCCATTTTACCCTAGTTTGGTTTCTTTCTATAGCTCTACAAGTTATTTTTTCTCAGAATATTGTTTTTAGCAATAATAATTATGTATTAGCTGGCTTTCATTTCCTCACACAACTGTACATTTGAATCAGTAAAGTGAAATAAGTTTCTTATCAAATTACAGTTATGCTTTCTTTGGAAATAAGAATATTGTTCCTTGGGACCTTTTCCACTGAAAATGGAATTCTATATAAATGTATATTTGGGTACTTGTGTACCCAAATATGGGATCACATTTCTGAAAACCTACAATTTACAAAGATGATGTTCCATAAGTATGTGATTTATTTGGGACTTTATTCATTTAAACAATATTAAAGGGGCTGAGGATATAGCTCAGTGGCATAAGCACCTGCCTTGCAAGCACAAGGTCCTGAGTTTGATCCCCAGTACCACAAGAAAAAAAAACCAAACAAGCTATATTAAATTAAGCGATTAGTTCTCCTCAAGACAAACACACAAAAAGACAAACACAAAATCTCAATTAACCTATAATTTATTTCAACAAGCAATATAGAATGCATTAATTTAATAGTGATTAAGACATTCTCTTTCCTTGTTGGTTGTGATTGTCTGGTATTGTCTTCCCCAAAATTTCAGAAATAGTAAATAATAACAGTAATAACAATAATAAGTATTAACATGTTCCCAGTGGAGTAAGAGAAATCAGTGGGGAGACTGTGGAGCCTAGTTATATTTTAAATGATGCGGAAGAGAGTTTGAAGATTAGAGAAAGGTCTGGAAAACACACCTTAGAAATCCGAGAGACAAGCAAAGGTGGCTGTAGTGCTGAGGAAAAGGAGGTCTTCTTGCAAATCTCCATCATGGACCTTGGAAATCTTTGGCCTAGTTATATTTTTCTTTCTCAGGAAAATAATACAGAGCTAACATTATCTGTTGTTGTTCATAAGCAAAGATCTATGTATTGCCCCCTTGAGAAGCACTCCGATCTTACACCAAGATTGACAGTATACTAAAGGGAAATTTCTTGTTTGTTAAAAAAACATAGTAAGTTAGGGCAGGAGATATATCTCAGCAGCACAGTGCCTGCCTGGTAAGCTAAAGGTCCTGAGTTCAATTCTTAATGCCCCCCCAAAAAAGGATAAGTTGCTTGAAAAGCATCAATATACATCAATCACTGTATAATACTAATAAATTAATAAGGAACTATATGATCATTTCAATAGGTGAAGAAAAACCTTTGTATAATCTACAATATGAATTCCTGACTACAAATTTTCAGTAGAAACAGGAAGGAATCTTGTTGAATGGAAAAAAACACATTAAAAAGTCATAGCTAAAAGTATACTTATTAAAGCTGAGTACACTTCTTACATGATCAGAAACATGAGACGATGTGTGCTCTTACCACTTTTACTCAACACAGTGAGGAGATTCTAATCAGTAGCTTTAGGTCAAGAGACGAACAGAATGTTGATAGAAAGGAGAAAAATTGTCTTTATTAGCCCATAGCACCATTATTTATGCAGAAAATCCAATAGAATTTACAAAACTGGTATCAAATCTTGTGTAGTAAGATTGCAGGAAAGGAAGTAAACTTAGATAAATACGTTGCCATTTAGTAACAATAAATAATCAAATATTAAAATGTAAAATATCATTTGTAACAGCATCAAATATAACATATCTGAGAAAAGATGTACGTGATTGACTTGCTACAGTTACAACATGCTAAATGCAAATTAGAAGAGAGAAATTAGAAGAGTCCTGAATAATGGAGAAGTAAAATGTATTTTTTAGTCAGAAGGTATTACACTGTGAAGGTTCTAGTAGTACCTATATCAGCTATAGAAACAATGAAATTTTAGTAAAATATCAAAAAATTGTAAAAATGGATTTATAACAGCATAAAATATATAACATAAAAGATCTGAAACACACAAAGCAATATGAAGAAGGAAGAACAACGATGGCAAACTAAGTGTATATGATTTCAAGGTTTATTATGGAGCCGTAGTAATCAAGACAACATGGTATTGATAAATATGTCAGTGGAACAGAGGTCAGAATTCAGAAATAGATTCCACATAAATAGATAACTCATTTTAATAAAGCTAAAAACAGAGACATTTCACAGCCGGGGATATAGCTCAGTGGCATAAGTGCCTGTTTGTCAAGCGCAAGGTCCTGAGTTTGATTCCTGGTATCAAAAACAAAGAAAGACATTTCAATAGGGAAAGATTATCTTTCAAACAATGGTTCTGGAATAGTTGGTCACCAACATGAAAAATCTGTAACACATACCTCATATTGGTGAAAAATTTATGAAAGGGATCATAGAATCAAATGTAAGTACAAATCTCTAAAGCTTCTAGGAAAGAAACCACAAGAAATAATTTGTTACTTTGGCTTGGGCCTAGAGTTCTCAGTTACACCACCAAAAACACAATCCTCTACCACAAAAACAGATGGCTACATCAGAGAATGATCTTTTAAGAAGTGGAATCAACCTTGCTGGTGCTGTTAGAGCAATGAAGTGGCATACATACCACAGATAAGAAATTTACCAATATATATCTGGTGAACTCTTCCACCTAGACTATATAAAGAATATTTAAAACTCAATAAGACAAAAGTTCCAAAGTAGGTACACAAATGACAAAAAGCACATGAGACAATGGTTAGCATCACAGGTAGTAATCATGGAAGCACAGTAGATACCACTATATACCTATTAGAAATAGCTATCATCAAAATGCCTGATGGTACCAAGTTTAGGTAAAGATATGGAGGAAGTGTTACTCACACGCACAAAGTAGTGTGAATATAACATAGTTCATAAAATACGTGCAAAACTGTGTAGGCAATTTTTTATGTAGTTAAACATCAACTCTGTCACACTTTCTGGCCATGTAATCCCTAGGTATTTCCCTAAGAGAAACGGAAGCCTATCTCCACAGAAAGATTGGTACGAATCCTTTTCAGCATTTTTCTATAAACCTAAATGGGAAAAAAACAGTATTTCTATTAAAAAGTGAAGAAATTAATGGATTGTTATGTATAAATATGATGGGATCCTATTCAGCCATAAATAAACGTGAGTTACTGATAGGGAGCTGTATGGAGTAACCTTAATGATGATGAATGAACTAGGCTACACAAGATGAGTGCTACTTCTATGATCCCACTTACATGAAGTGTTAGGAAATGAAAGCTAATCTATGGTAAGTGACAGGGAGCAGGACAGTGATTGCCTGGGCGATGTGTTGGGGTGGTGGAGAGGAAAATGTAATTAAATATAATGAGGTAATGTGCCCATTGCATCATTTCAATAATTCACATTTCCACGCACACAGAGCAGTTCAAATTGTTTGTATAAACATGCATAATTTATTATATGCCAGATTTGTCATGATACAACTATTTTTAAAAATAATTTTATAAAAGAATCCATAATTCCATGTAAGGTTTCAGTGAGTAAATTAATAAGAGACAGGGAAAAATTCTTCTGCCAGTTTAAAGAATACTAATATTTAATGCATCTTGAAAGAATGATGATGTTAGAAACTCTCCATTTCATTGTCATCAGGGATGAACCTGGGCACATTATATTAGAAAATAAGCTAGATACAGGAAGATAAATGTACAAATGTGGAATCTACATTGTTATACTCGTAGAAACAGCAGGGAGAAAAATAGAGGAATGGGGAGATACAGCGGGGATTTTGTTCACAGAATACATATTAGAAAGGAGGAAAAAGTTAAGGATATCTAGTGTACAGCATGATGACTATATTTATCAGAAATGTTTTTTACATTTGAAAATTGCTAAGAACAGATTTTTTTAAGTATTCTTACTACAAAAACAAGTATATGAGGTAAGGCAATGTTAATTAGGTTAATTTATTCATTACACAATGCATTCATATTTCAAGATACCATGTTATATACCATAATTATAGATGGTATTACCCCAGCCCTAAAATACATAAAATGTAAACTATGTAATTGTTTCAAAAAATATCAAATTGATGCTGATTTGATGAAGATAGGATATAACATAGCATCAAAATATACCTTACATGATTCTTATTAATTAAAAGGTAAAAAACTATAACACAGAGAATAAATTTGGAGTTATACCACCCTCACCAAATAAAGTTAACATTAGCAGTTAAGGAACCAATAGTTATCATGTGAGAGCTGATACCATGCACAAACAAAGAAACAGCAATGACCTTGTGATACCCTTGGAAATACAGTGTGTAGCCCCAGAAATGTGTGATCATCCAAAGAACACATTCTACAAATACCTGGTGTGTTCTCTATGCCAAGCGTATGAAGTGAAAGAGACTGATGCGTGTTCCAGATTAAGAGACTGAGAAGAGATAACAGTTTAAGGAAACAGGAAATCCTGAGCAAACAAACAAAAGTGCAATACCAAGAATGGCTCTATAAGTCATTAGCTGGACAATTATAAAAATAAGACAAGGTCTGTATGTTAGATAATATGGTGTCAAAGTTAATTGCATGTTTCTGATTACTGTACTATATGGTTTGTATGAGAAAATTTTGGTTTTAGGAAATGTTCATTGATGTGTTCAAGAGAAAATAAATGTCATGTCTGAATATTTTCTGTCCTTCCAATTTTTAAGCTACCTAAGCACAGTGTTGAAACTGAAGTAATATTTAAGTAGCATTTCCAAAAGGTTATAGGTATCATTTACTATTTTTTATTATGATTCCCTAAAAGTATCTCTAAAATTTCTGGAAATTGACTTACTAAAATGAAGCTGTGTATCTGTACTTCTTATTGATAACTGAACTGCATCTGAATATCAAAGCAAATATTTAGAAAAGCACATTTTACATTATACAACAGAGAATAAAGTTTAGAAACTTCAAAATATGATTGAAGTATTTTAAAAGGAGAAATCTTCAAAACATTCTTTTTCTAAATTTCCCCATATTACTAAATTTTGTCCAAAACAATTATTTGTTATTTTATACTAAAATTCTGAAAAAAGAAACAGGTTTATGAATACCAGTATGCTAGATTATTATAAAGAGATACTTAATGGATACCATACTTACAGAAAAATCTATCTTTAAAGATTAGCTACCACTAAAATTGTCTTTATGATATCACCTTATTTATAAAGAAATAAAAATGTGGCCCTTAAAATATTACTACTACTAATCTAGAAACATTTAACCGTATTTTTCTGTGAATAGTCTGTGTTGCTAAGGAAAATATGAATATTTTAAAAGGTTGCATATTGCTAAATCCTGAGAATAAGTAAGTTATTCTTATTTATGACCTTAATTATGACTCTCTAACTGGAATGTTCAGTGTAATCTTCTAAAGTTTCATATATAGTCCTTTTTTTTCCCCACTTGCATCGTAGAGAATTTCTTCTTTTTGTCTAATAAGTACTGGAATTGACTTTATCACCTGCTGTGACCTGCTTTGCCTTTTCTTCAACTCTAATGTTTCATTATTAAAGCTAACCCATGTTGGAGATAGAAAATAAATGACAATCCCTGCTAACATCATTCCACCCAAAATTAGACTCTGGCTCAACTGACCTTCCCTGGAACTACATAATAAGTGGCAATGATGGTCAAGTTTCTGTGCACTTTAGAATAGAATATAAGGAGGAATTTTCCCTTCAGTGCAGGAATAAAATTGCAATGAAGACAGAAAAAAATCAAAGATATGATTCAAGGAGAGAGACAAACCCATTATCTATAGATTTTAGTAATTAGGTGAGGGTGTGGAGAAGATGATTCAGCATCAGTTGTGTAAGATTCAATGAATGTAATGTTGAGTTATAGTATTGCATATTTTTTTCTATGTGGTCAACTACTATGGATACTGTCATGGTGAGCCATAATCTGAGGTTTGATTATGTGTGCTGAGCCTATGGGAAAGTGCACTCTAATCTATGTATAGTGCTGGACTTTTACACAGGGTCTTCTAGTCCTGCTTTCTTCACTTGTGCAGAAAAACATAAAGGTGCAGCGATTGTGGGCAGGTGGACATCTACTGCATTGTTTGCTGAAAACACAGACCAGCTAAGAGCTAATCCCACCAAAAGTTGTTCATGCTATGGATCGAGTTTTGGGGCTAGAAGCTGGACAACATTCCACATAGCAAAGTTCAACCTAGGTTCAATTACTAACAAGTGAAGAAGGGTTGGGGAGGGATACTGGGTATTACGAGGGGACTGACAAAGTAGAATGAAGAAACAGAGGTATTCAAAATAATCGAAGACAAGTGCTAAAAAGATACTGCCGTTCCACTGAGATTTCCTTTCCAGTACAAGGAAGACTGAGATTAATGTGACATTTTTTCCTGTCTTCATTACTAACATATACAAATTTCATTTAAAATATAAGAATAATATTTATACTGGTTAAAAAGTAAATATTTGAGTGAAAATAAATTTTTGAGCACCAGAACCAAAAGGAGATGCTAGAATACTAAGTGATACGTCATAAGGCAACTCTCCCCCCAACAGGGGACTTAATCAATAAACAGTCCTTCCTCTTCACCTGTTCTACTCCAGTTCCCCTCAATCACAAAAGCCAACCCCGCCCTCATCCGTCTTGGTGGAACCAGATGTTCAACACTGAGGAACAACCCACCCTGCTCGGGCTGTCCTGGCCTGTAGACACCCCTCTCAAAAATGTTCTGGCCTACAGACACTCTCCCTGGAAAAGAGCTTAAAAACCCATGCTTTGCTCCGCTTGGGCTTGTCCTGGTCTGCTGGGCATCGCACCGTGCCACTCCATTGCCCAATAAAAACTCCTCTCGTGTCAGAATATCTGGTCTGGTTCTGTGTGGGTCTTGGCCCAATCATTTATCATTTGGTACTGAAAACCTGAGAGGGATGCCAAGGCTCCAGCTGGTCTCTCCCGACTGGGAACCTCTCCCCAGGTCCAGGACCAACCACCTCTGAAACAGACTGTGAGCCTTGGACCTGCCAGACTGCCATCCTCATCCATAGACACTTCTTACCCGGTATAAATTTCCTCTTCATGTTCTCCCTTCCCTGTCCTTGCCCCTCCTGTTTCCCTCCTTATTGACTCTCTTTCTGCCTCCTTTTCTCTCTCTAATATTCCTCCCTTCCCCTTTACCCTGATTTCTTTGGCCCCTCCAAATCTGCGGTCTACTTCATTGCCTGCCTCTTTCTTTCCTTCTGCCACCTGATTGCTGACGAGCATGACGGACCCCTCATCCGCCCTTCACAACCCCTGGGGCAACGTTCTCAACTGGGTTAAATCTGAATTACTTCAGGGCACTTTTGCCCTTTTCCATCCAGATCAGGTCAATCTCTTTTTCTTCCTCCTCTTCGCTCTTCTCTTCCTGACTTAAACCTTCCTCTTCTCTTCTCTCCCTGAAGACCCCTCTGTTGCACCAGTCGTCTGGCTGGTTCTCCTGACTCCACACCCCTGGCCTTTATGGCCCCTCCCAACGTTGTGTCAACATGTCAAGCTGCGTGCTCCCTTCTCATGATTCCCCTCTCCAACTGGAGACTTCTGCTCAGGGGGCCTGGGTCTCTCATCCCATTTGGGACTTCTCTTGGTCAACAGTTGTCTTCAGTCTCATTCCTTGCTCTCTCCTCTCTCTTTTAGTCATCATGGGCAACACTTCCTGCCTCCCCTCCTCTCCCAATGCCTCTGTGCTACATTGCCTAAAGTCTGTTCTCTGTGGCTCCCTTGGCCTCTCTGATCACAGAGTCAAATGTCTCACCTTCCTCTGCCAAACCACCTGGCCTCAATACAAACTAGATAATGGGTCTGTTTGATCACCCGAGGGTACTCTTGACTTCAACATCCTGCTGGACTTAGACAATTATTGTTGCCCCAGTGATAATGATCTGAGGTGCCTTACGTCCAAGATTTCTTCACCCTCACTTCCTGAACTCTTTCCTTCCTGCAGTCCCCAGGAGATTCTCCTAGCCAAATACCCCATCTCGCGATGCTGCCTCTCTGATGAGCCTTCCAAACTTCTTCCTTCCCTGAGCTGCTTGATGACCTGCCCCTTAGGCAACAATTGGCCCCTCCCCAGGCCAATCCTGATGCCGCCCCTATATGGCCTGGCTGCAGGCCCAACCGCGCAACACCAGCCCAGCCAACTCAGCCAACAGCCCAACCTTCTTCCCTTTACCCTCCTTTGCCCATTTCTGAGCCTTCTGCTCTCCCATCCCCACCTGCCTCCCACACCTGCTCCAAAACTGCCTCATTGGCTGCTTTGCCTGCCCTTCCTCTCCCACCCCCATCCAGGCTTTTCCCTCTGAGACAAGTGGCAGGAGCAGAGGGTCTCATCTATGTCCATCGACCTTGGTCTCTCCCTGAACTTTCGCAACTCACCTTGGTCTCTCCCTGAACTTTCGCAACTCGAAAAGCATCTCAGCTCTTTCACTTCTGACCCCTTCTCATATATCAAAGAATTAAAAACTTGCCCACACCAACAAAAATGTCAGCTCCTTGCAGCACCTCTCAAATCTCAGGCCCCCAAACAGTCTATTTGGCCTCCAACCAACAAGCAGCCTCCAGGACCCTGCTTCAAACGTGGAGAAGAAAGCCACTGGATGTGATTGTGTCCTAACCCCCGAGTGACCCTGGGACCCTGCCCACATGTAAACAAACTGGGCACTGGAAGGTAGACTGCCCCTTCATACAATGGGAGGGGTC
>PVLD010010045.1:0-73136 GCA_004027595.1 Dinomys branickii | reverse complement strand
AGGGCCATCATCTGTGTAACCTGAGTAACAAAGATGAAGGTAACATTATGCAGGACAGCATCCAGAGCTAATTCCCTTCTATGTTCTCTATAATTCTGTATTTCCTCAGTCGTTTTTGTATTAGCAGAAATGAAGATAACTTTATATTATACAGCATCCAGTGCAAATCCCCTACTATCTTATCTATAATTTGGTATTTTCTTTAATGTTTTTGTGTTAACTAATGTGAAGATAACTATGTAATACAACATCCAGTTCTAATTCCCTACTAAAAAAAAAAAAAGACAAAACAAAAGAAAATAAAGGCAGTTTTGGCAATATGTACATTTTCACAATATTATTTCTGTTTATCCAAGTGAAGTGGATATCTTTCCATTTTCTGATACCTTCTTCCGTGTCCCTTTTCAGAGTACTGTAATTCATAGTATGTAAGTCTTACTTTCTTTGTTAGAGTGATTCCTAAATATTTCATTTTTCTTGATGCTATTGTGAAAGGTGCTTCCTTAATTTCTCTCTCAGTGAGATTGTTATTCGTGTACAAGGATGCTATTAAATTTTGAGTTTTGACTTTGTATCCAGCTATGCTACAAATGTGGTTATTCTTAGAAGTCTTTTGGTGGACTTTTTGGGAACTTCTGTGTAAGGTATAATGTCATCCGCAAATAACAGTAATCTAACTACTTCTTTTCCTGTCCTTATTCCTTTTATTTTTTTCTCTTGTGTAATTGCTCTGGCTAATGCTTCCAGAGTTATGTTGAATAAGAATGATGACACAAGTCCATCCTGTCTTGCTTCTTACTTTAGAGTGAAAGCTTTTAGTTTTTGTCCATTTAGTATGATACTAGCTGTTGGTTTGCCATAGATGGCTTTTATCAGATTAAGATAAAAACCATCTATTCCAGTTTTCTGTAGGCTTTTTTTTAATATATCATGAATGTTTGTTGGACTTTGTCAAATGCTTTTTTTGCATCTATTAAGGTGATTGTGAGATGTTTGTTTTAGTTCACTGTATTACATTTATTGAATTGCATGTGTTGAACCATTCCAGCATCCCTGGGATGAGTCTTACTTGGTCATGGTATATAATCTTGATGATTTGCTACAGTTGGTTTTTTTGCCAGTGTCTTATTGAGGATTTTTGTGTCTAATGAACATAGGTTCATTAGAGAGATTGGCCTCTAGTTCTCTTTTGGTTGGATCCTTCTCTGGTTATGTATCAGCGTAATGCTTGCTTCCAGGAATAAATTTGAGCGTATTGCTTCCCGTTCAATTTTATTAAAGTGCTTGAGGAGTATTGGCATTAGATCTTCTCTAAATTTCTTGTATAATTAGGCTTGAATCCATCAGGGTGGGGTTTTCTTTCTTGGTAGTTTCTGCCTTCAATTTCATTGGCTGGTATTGAGTTATTTAGAATTGTTTATATCTTTTTGCTTCAGCTTTGGTAATTCAGATGTGTCTAGGAATCTGTCAATTTATTCTGAGTTTTCCATTTTATTTGAGTATAGATTTTCAAAATAGGTATTGATGATCTTCTGGATTTTGGCAAGATCCATTGTGATTTTACCCATTTCATTCCTGATTGCATGAATTTGAGTCATTTCTTTTTTTGATAAAGTTAGCCAAGTTTTATTCTTTCAAAGAACCAACTCTTTGATTCATTGATTCTTTGTATGGCTTTCTTAGTCTCGATTATATTAATTTCTGTTGTGATCTTTATAGTTTCCTCCCTTGTATGAGCTTTGGGCTTGATTTCTTTTTTTTTCTTTTTGTAGAAGCTTGAGGTTGAACATTAGGTTATTTGTTTGAGCTTGCTCTGTTTTCCTGATGTGGGAATTTAGTGCTATAAATTTTCCTTGCAGTGCCGGTTTCATTACATCTGGTAAGTTCTGGTATGTCATATTTGCATTATTGTTTAATTGTAGAAACATTTCTTTAATTTCATCTGTGACTCATTGGTGGTTCCAGAGGGTGTTCATTTAATTTCCATATGTATGCAGTTTTTGTGGTTTCTTTTGTCGGTGATTTTCAACTTCATTGCACTACAATATGATAATATGCCTGGGGTAATTTCAGTTCTTTTGCATGTACTTGAACATGTTGTATGTGCTAGTTATGTGATCTGATTTGGAGAAAGGCCTGTGGGCTGCTGAGAAGAATGTGTATTCTGTTGTTGTGAAGTGGAACACTAGATATCTGCAAAGTCCATTTATTAAAGATTTAGTTCAGCACTCCTATTTCTTTGTTGTTGTTTTGTCTAGTTAATCCATATGTGACAGTGGGATATTAAGGTCCCTTGTTAAAATTGTATTAGTGCTTATCAGATTTTTCAGACAGGTTAATGTTTATTTTATATAGTTGAGTGCATCAGTGTTTGGTGCATATATATTTATGATTATTATCTCTTCCTCTTGGAGTGTTCCCTTAACTCGAGGTATGTATTGGCCTTTTTTGTCTGTCTTGATTAGTCTTGGCTTGAAATCCGTTTTGTCTCCTGGTTTTCTCTGGGTTCATGTTGCATGAGGTATTATTTTCCACCCTTTAACTTTATGAATTTCTTTTTGAGTTAAATGTGTTTCCTGTATGAAGTGTATTGTTGAATCTTGTTTTTTGATCCATCCTGCCAATCTGTTTCTTTCATTGGGGAATTAAGACCATTAACGTTGATGGTTATAACTGACATGTATTGACTTATCTTTATCACGTTCATTTCTTGTTGTTTCCTCTCCCTTTTAATTCCAAGCTTTGCCTGGTTGATTCATTCCATTGGGGTTCATGGAATTATCTTCATTGTCTTTTTCTACAATATCCTTCAGAACTGTTTGGGGTCTGGTTTGGTATGCTGCTTTGGTGGTCATGAATTTTTTCAGGTGTTTTTTTTATCATGGAAATGTCTTATTTCTCCAAGTTTGAAAGATAATATTGCAGGGTAAATCAATCTGGATTGGGGGTTGTTTTGTTTTAGAACTTGAAATACCTCACTCCAAACCTTGACTTGAGGGTTTGTGTTGAGAAAGATTTGTGTTAAGATTCTGATGGGTTTTCCTTTATAGGAGATTTGTTTCTTTCCCTGAACAGCTTTTAATGTTTTGTTCTTGTGCTGAATTTCTGGAATCTTAACTGTTATATGCCTTGGCATAGTTTTTTTCTGATCATGGCTAACTGGGGTTCTCTATGCCTCACATATGTGTAAGTCAAATTCTTTTTCCATGCTTGGGAAGTTTTCTGCTATTCTGTGAACAAGTTTTTTATGCCCTTTGTGCCTTCTTCTGATTTTTTTTCATTGATTCCAATTAATCTTATGTTAATTTTCTTTCTATCATCTAGTGGCTGTTAGATTGATTTTTTTTTTTTTTTTTTTGTGGTCCCTTGCTGTTTCAGAAGTCTTTCACTTGGTGGTTGCTAACCTCAAACTTGTCTTCTAGATCTAATAGTCTGTCTTCACATAGGTTGATTCTGCTGGGTATACTTTCAGTAGAAATTTTAATCTCCTGGGTATCTGTTGAATTTATTTTATTGATTCCAGTTCTTTCCTATGTTGGGCATTCGTGGTTTCCATTGCTTTCCTAAGATCTTTTTTTGTATGTGCATCTACCATAGATTTACCAACCTTTTCCTTCATAATAGTTGTCATCTCTTTAGTAAACTTTGCAATTATTGTTATTATTATTATTATTATTATTATTATTTTGGAACTAGGAATCAAACTGAGGATCTTGTGCTTGTCAGAGAGGTGCTGTGCCCTGATCCCCTAATGTGCAATTATTTCTGATTTGAGATTTTTTTTCCTAGAGCCTCGTTCATCTGCTTTGCTATTTCTGCAGCTACCATTTCAGAAAGTCTAGCTGGGTGGCTTTTGATTTTTTCCACTTCAGTGCCCTCTGGATTTGCTTTTGGGTAAACTAGAGGTCTGAGGTTGCATCTTGCTTTTATGTTTTCTCATTTTCTATTTTTCTTAGTTGTTCTCTGCATTCCTGTTTGTAAATTGCTTATGGTGTAGCTTTGGTACAGTACTGAGACCTCTTTAGGAGATGATTACTTTTCAGAGATGTCTTCTACAGTATGTAGATGGCTTTTGGCTTGTGAGTCTTTCCTAAGATTGTGCCTTTTCAGATTGTTAGGTATTAAAGGTTTCTGTCTGGCTTAGAAACCAGTTTATTTGGTACTGGACAATGGTACTGTTTATGACTCCCAGACAATCTCAGTATTGGCATACAAGGAAGAATGACTGATGACAACAATCACTTTGCTGCAGTAGTACAACCGGTTTTACCAATAGTATCAAGCACAGCCCAGAAAATGACAAACTGTGAAAACTATTAATTTGCCACCTTTTTTTTCTGAGTAGGAAAATTTACTGGAGAAGAGGAATGAGACATAGAAATGGGGTATAGGAACGGCTCCTGAGGGACGTGGGGGGTCCTGAATGGGTTGCCCTAATTCACCACCTTTAACATTAGGTAGAAGCTCTATAGTTATATAACAAAATCTAAAACCAATCAGAAGGTTACAGTAAAATCTACCTAGCAGAGATTTTATCCTCAATGGAGAGAATGTAAAAGAGATAAGAGGAAAAAATACAGAGAAGTACAAGAAGAGAAAGAGATTAGAAACAAGGGTACAGGGGAAAGGAAGATTACTCAAGCTTTGGAAAACTGGTGAAGAAGACAGGAGAGAAAGAAAGAATGAAAAATATGAACAAAGCAAAAAACCTACAAACAAAACAGGCAACTAACAATTAACTTTTTCTTTTTACGCCCCTGGTACCGTGGATCGAACTCAGGACCTTGTGCTTGCCAGGCAGGCCCTTATGCCCCTGAGCTATATCCCCAGTCCAAAACAGGCAGTTGAGAAAAGAGAAGAGAAGAGAAGAGAAGAGGCAATTTCTTTGTGACTTCAAGCCTCTGGTTATCTTCGAGTATCTACGATTTTGTGGCAGTGTCCAACTCAGAGCCCAGATATGTGCTGGGTAACCCTGGGAAGTGTACAGCAGGATTAGGGTAGGGTGCTAGATAACCCCAGCAAGCCTGCAGTAGTGTTGGGACAGGGTACCAAATCTGGTGTTTTCAACTCCTCCAGAGTTCTGGTTGATACTGGCCTCTGGCTGTTGGGGCTCGTGTCTGGGTCTTCAGCCAGCAAGACTCTGGGTGTCTGTTGGTGGCCTGCCCACAGTTCTCCAGCCCTGGACGTCTCCTGCAGCCCTTGCCTACCCAGTTGCTGTGGGATTTCCACACTGAGAGACCTGAGACAAAGCCAACCCATGGCTGCCTTGAGTCCCAGGTTCAGTTGACCCTGCTCAAAAAAGGCAACAGACTAACCACTCTCTCCAGGCAACATGGCTATTTCCTGGAGAGTAGTCACTCCCTGCCTTTGCAGTACACAGCATCCTCCGCTCCGCTGCACTGGCTCGTCTCCCCCTGGAGGCCGCTGAACTGGCCCATCCTCACTGTGCCTGCTCCGATGGATGCTCCTTTCTCACACTCGAGCTGGGGTTGCATTTGCCTCCTCCCTCTGCGCTGTGCTTTGTCTACTCATTTTCTCTGCAGGTTCCACTCTTTTCTTCAGATACTTCCCGGGTGCTGGAGAATGACCTTCGTCCTTCTCTTCCCCAAGTAGCTGCTCTCCACTGTCTGGATTTGGCATCTTGGAGAGGTTGATCTGTTGCTGCTTATAGCTTTGCCATCTCTGGGGTTCTTTTTTTAAAATTTAAAAAGGAAAGTTTATTTATGGTAAAAACCACATAAGATTTTACAGCTTAATGTATGTGTGTGTGTGTTTGTTTTAGTGCTGGAGATTAAAGCCAGTGCCTGAACACTCCAGCCAAACATATTAACTATTATTAAGTATTCAGTTCACTAGTATATATATTCATATGTGCTACAAATGATACTCAGACCTTTTACTTTTTGCAAAAGTGAAACTCTTAACCAACTACCATTCTGCTTTATTTTGAGTACTCTATATACTTCATAAATGGAATTATCTAGTAATTGTTTTGTTCTAATAGGCTTATTTCATTTAGTATGTTCATCTATGTTTTAGCATGTGTCAGGATTTCCTTCCTTCGTAAAGGTGAATAGTATCTGTTGTATATATTTACCACATTTTGTTTGTCCTCTTGTCCAGAGATGGATATTTGGGTTATTTCTACCTTCTGGCCTTTACAAATACCACAGTGAACTTGAGTGTGAACAGTTCTGTTCAAGAGTCTACTTGAAGTTTGATGTATATATATTCTTGGAAATAGGATTGCTAGATCATATGGTAGCTGTATTTTTAATTTTTTTGAGAAACTGTCATATTATTTTACATAGTGATTATACCATTTTGCAGTCCCAGATGAGCACAGAGGTTCTAGTTTCTCTGTATCTTTGCTAAAAGTTGTTTTGTTTTCTTTATACATTCCGTACTAGCAGTCCAAATGAGTTTGAGGTGATAGGTCATTGTGGTTTTAATTTGCATTTCTCTAGGAATGTTGAACATCTTCATATGCTTATTGAACATTTTTTTATCTTTGGAGTAATATCTGTTCACGTCCTTTGTCCATTTATAAATTGGGTTTTTTGTTGTTGGAGTTCTTTATATATATTTTGGATATTAATCTATTCTCAGATTGATGGATTGCAAATACCTTCTCTTATTTGGTAGGTTGCCTGCCTTCCTTCCTTTCTGTTTCTGTTTCTGTTTCTGTTTCTGTTTCTGTTTCTGTTTCTGTTTCTGTTTCTGTTTCTGTTTCTCTTTCTCTTTCTCTTTCTCTTTCTCTTTCTCTTTCTCTTTCTCTTTCTCTTTCTCTTTCTCTCTGTCTCTGTCTCTGTCTCTGTCTGTCTGTCTCTCTTTCTCTGTCTCTCTGTCTCTCTCTCTCTCTTTCTTTCTTCTTTTTGCATTTGATTCTGTTATATGTTGAAAGTTCCAGGCAGCCCTGGATGCCACAAAGATGAAAGATAAGCCCCATCCGGAAAGCAGGTACTTGCAACGTAGGAAACAAATAACATCCAGATAAAGATATATAAAAGACCAATAACAACACAAAACCTGGGAGAAAGATATATAATAGGAAATGTACAGAAAAAGATAATTGGCTGTCTGATAAATATAGGGAAATGATTCTTCTCAGCAATAATTAGGAACACACAACCTAAAACCTTTGAGATAATCTTTTACACTTCTCCAACTGGCAAAATTGGGGAATTCTGGCAATATCAACTGTTACTGCATACACAAGAGAACAGATACAGCCCCTCCCATGGTGGACTATGACGTGGTAACATCCCATGAGCAGAGACCCATGCGTCCCCACAAGACAGGGAAGGCTCTTCCCTTCCAGGGGAGATGGAGGGTTTTGAAGACCCTCTTGCTGCTGTTTGTGAGCAATAATGGGCAGAGGTCCTGGTCAGCTGCTCTGATCTGTGAGCCCGGATTCATGGGGTGATCTGGGGGGTGATTGTCCCCCACTGGGTCCTACCGGGCCTCCCAGGTACAGTTTACACAGCCTGGTTAACCAGGCCACCTGTCAGCAGGTTATACAGTCCATGAAGGAAAAGCAGAATTTTTCTTAACTTGCTTTCAACAGGCGTCTATTTCAGCATCTATTCAACAGGCATCTGTTTCAGCATCTATTTCAATAGATATTTATTGAAATTCAGATCCAACCACGCATCCCCTCGGGAATAAAAGGTACCAGTAACTGCTGACTGCGTCTCCTTCCATTCTGCCTTCGGGTAGGTCAGGTCAGCGTACACAGCTACCCCTAGGTAACCCCGCTCTATAGCTGTCACTCCGTCACGCCCACCTGTCCACGCTGGCGCTGGCTCATGGAAAGTCGCATCTTTTATCTGTACTTACTGGGTAGTGTTCAGAGCACTGCGAGGTCGCTGATTTGTTTAGAATCTTGCTCCTGGCCCTTTCTGTCTGTTTTTCTATAGTTTCAGCATCCTGGATAAGACCCTACTGAACATGGTAGAGAGCTTTTACCCTGTTAGTAGGATAAACTCCTACTGAGGGGACTTTGTGGGTACATAGCCATAAGCAGCTTCCTTGTTGTTAATGTTCGCCAGAGTGCCCTCTGGAAAGATGGCCCCCTGAGTCCAGCACTGGGAAGCCACCACGTGTCTCACTGTACTGAGGACTGGGGCTGTGGGAACAGACTTAACTCCCTCAGCAGCGCTACCAGGCAGGCAGCATCATGACCCCTCAACTGCTGATGCCTCAACAGCTCCCAGTGGGGATGCATAGCCTGGTTTCTCAGAGCTAGCAAGTAGCAGGAGCAAGGCTTCACATTCTGGAAGTTTCTAAGGAGACCCCCCCCCTCATGCCACTGTGTGTGTGCGGTGGCAGCACAGCGGCCCCCTGCAGGCAGGGGTTCCTGGCCTAGGGCACCAGGTAGCATGGACACCTTGTGCAGAGTCCTGGTGGGAACTGAATGAGCAGTGTCCTTTGGGGCTCAGTAGTTAACATATGGGGAAACACTAAAAAATGGTAAGTGTTCCCTTTTGTCATTGATGGGTTAGAGCATTTAAAAAGCTTATTGTCTGTGATTCTTGTGCAGTATGCATTCTGAGAAAACGCTTCCTAAGTACACGCCTGTGGCCTTCGCGCTGTGTAGATAATACTGGACGATGTGGACCATGCCACCCATCCCTCCCTCCAGCTCTGTCTGTGCGTGGTTCTGCCCATCTCCCTGAGCCCAGCTCTGTCCCAGCTCTCTCTCTCCGGGTTTTCTTCTGTGTACTTCTCTGACTTTACTTTTTTTCCCTTTCCATCTGCCTCTTCTTTTCTGTTTGTCTCTGCCTCTCGCTTCTCTCACAGCATTAAAGATATTGGGGGGGTGAGGAGCAAAGACACCTCTGATAACAGATGCCCTCCAGCACCTGATGACATTGATCCACACCAAGGCCACTGCACTCACCTACCTGAACTATGTCTTTATCTCCATTTGCCTCAGTTACACCGAAAACTATCCTGAAAAGCGAACACCATTAGCTCCCTGGTTGGGAAGCTGGTACGGAGTTTCAGAAGCTAATTGTCCACTATGAAGTCAGGGTTGAAACTGCTTTTCTAGATCCTGAGCTGGAAGCTTTCTCTGCTACCAGGAACTTTCTGTTCTCCTCTGGTCCAGCACCATTCATAAGTTGCAGTTAAAATGGAGCAAACAAGAGCTTGGTTCACTGCCAGGTCAAAGTCAGAAACCCTACTGGAGCAAAGGGACATAGCTTCAGACCAGAGGAGGGTGAGATCATCCGTTCCCACAATGGCCACTTACCCAGGAGGAAGAGCACGGCTCTCAGCACACAGACTCGTGGGCTCATGCCGGCACTGTGCTCTTGGCTCCTTCAGCAGGCACGATAAGCTGTGTGACCCAGGCGCAGCTCAGGACAGGAGCCTTGATCCCTGTGATTGATGAGGACAGAAGCCGCCACTGCCACTCTGTTCCTCTGGGCCTCTTTGAAGACAGGGTATGGCCAGGTTGCCTTTCTTTCACTCTGTTCATTATGTCCTTTGTTGCAGTGTTTGAGTTCAATATAGTTCGAGTTGTCTACTTTTGATTTTGCTGCTTGTGCCTAATGTCATTGCATCTTAGTTTGGTTTTTTAATCCACTTAGAATTAACTTTGTATATGGTGTAAGATAATGATCTTGCTTCACTCTTTTGCATGTAAACATCAAATTTCTGACACCATTTGGTAAAGAGCTTGCCCTTTACCCATTGACTGATCTTGACACCTTGTTAAAGGTCTTTTGACCATATTCATGAAGGTTTCTTTCTGGCCCTGTCTTCTGGTCTGGTATTCTAATGGTTTATTTTAATGACAACGCTATAATGTTCTGATTATTGTAGCTTTGTAATATATTATTAAATCCTCAAATTCATTATTTTTCAAGATTGGTTTGACTATTTAGGGTCCCTGCATATGTCATGTAAATTTTGGATGGATGTTTCTATATCTGCAAAGAATGCCAGTAGAATTTTGATGGGGATTACATTGCGTCTGTTAGATCACTTTGGGTGATTTTTAAAATTTTTATTAATACATGCTTGTAGTACAATGATTGCGTTCAACAGAGGAGTTGATATAACACGTTAATTTTTTTCATCCCTTCCCTCCCCTCCTTTCTTTGGGTAGTATTGATATCTTATTATTAAATGAAGTTCTTCAGTCCATGAACACGGGTATCTTTTGATTTGTGTCTTCAGCTTCTTTCAGCAGTATCTTCAAGGTTCTTTTCATGTTTCATCCAGTCTTTCATATCTTGAAGTACGATGCAGTATTTGGAGTACTTCAAAGACTGAAGGTTTTCGTCTCCCCTAAAGTGTCTTTATTGTAAAAGTTTTAAAAGTTTAAACTTGATAAAAATATTACTATCAAATATCTAATTACACAGCAACAGAATAAGCAGAAAGCACAGAAGTTATCCAAAATAAACTTATAATTTTAAAGTTAGAATACATGTGTTTTTTTCAAATGAACAGAAAAGAAGACTGAAGGCTTTTTAATTTCACAGTTGCCTCAGAATTTTTTTTTTGGTCTTTTTGAGACAGGGTCTTGCTATGCAGTTCAGGCTGGCCTTGAGCTCACTTTGTAGCCTAGGCTGGTCTTGAACTCACAGCAATCCTCCTGTCTCAGCCTCCTAAGTGCTGGGATTACAGGTGTGTGCCACCATGCCCAGTGCCTCAGACATCTGGATGAGTTAATCAGTCTTCCATTTTAATATTTTATCATTTTAAAAGCATAATTGGAAATAACTGATGAGTAATGATAAATAAGTAGTAACATATTTCAAGGTAGAGGAAAAGTAAGAACACTAAGAATCCACAGTGTATCTTAGATTAATAAAAAGGTTTAGTGGACCCAAGTAATAACTGTTCGTCTTTTTAAAAAATGTTTATGTTAGGTATGGTGGCACATGCCTGTAATGACAGCACTCAGTTGGCTGAAGCAGGAGGATCATCATGAATTTGAGGCCAACCTGGGAGACCCTGTCTCAAGAAAAAGTTTCTTTGTGTTCTTTAGAAGATCACTAAATTTAGGAGTATTAAAATATCAATCCTTAAAAATGGAACTACTCAGAAAAGAAACTAGAAAACTAAAACCTGACCCAGTGGATCTTTGTGGTACACCAAAGGTTAAAAGATAGAGGAGTCCTTCAAGCTGGGTGCCTTTGTTGTCTGGCCATCGGGGTAATTTGGAATTAACTAAAAACATTTTTCTTTATCTTTAAGGCATTGGGGGACCAGATACTGTTTGTAAATCGTCCTGATAAGAAGAAAATACTTTTCTTCAATGATAAGAGCTGTCAATTTTCTGTGGATGAAGGTGAGCCTTTCTGTATAGATACCTCTATAGTTTGCAAATGTATGACAACTTTAGGTTGATAAAATTTCTGACATTCTTATTACAGTTGCGATTGAAATGTTACAATACTGCTTTTTTATTAGCATTGTCATCTCTTTAGAACATAAATAATAGTGCCCATGTTGAACATGCGTTTTAGGATGCAATTTGAAAAATTTAAGATTAAGTGTACTTGCAATCATAATATGGCAGTTCATAATTTCTTATGTTTACAGTTTAGCTATACTACACAGGAGTTTATTTCTTTATGTTTGTAATTCTACAAATGTCACTTCATATTTTGATAGAAATGCTTGATGTGGCATCGGAAAAAAGACCAAAATTTGTTGGTGACTGGTATTCTTTTAAGAGTCTTTTAATTATCAGGTTGGATAAGAAAGAAGATAATACTTTTTTCTATTTGTGGACTTGGGTGCTAAGTTACGTTGATATTTTAAATTATATTTATCTTTTCTAAGGGTAGGAAAATTATTGGAGAAAAGGAACGAGGATAGGTATATTCTGGAATTTAGTTATAAATATTTTGTCAATATTAGTTATGTAAAATATAAACAAGGGATTAGTGATAAGAAATTTCAAGTAGAAATTCCCTTTTAAGCAAACATGGTGGTAGTTTACTGTAATTTGTGTTACATTGAAATGTTATAAAATGATAAGAATTGCATATCAGTTTAATTTCAAAATGATACCCACAGTAAAATATCTTAATTATATGTAGCAATGCAGAGAGTAAAATAATAGTAGACTACAAATAGAAAATTACAGTTGGCTTACACAGTAGTCAAGTTGTTGCTTTATGGCATAAAGAGATTCCATTGAAATACAAGTCTTGACTCTTTAGTAGCCAGTGAATGTCTTTATTCTGAGTTTGTAATTTGTACAGTAACCTTGAGGTTTTTTTTATATGTTATCTGGCCTAAAGATACTCAGCTGTGCTAGTAGGTAGGGCTTTAATCAGTCTGAAGTTACTTAATAGGCCATGATTTGTCTTAGGAAATAGAAAGTGTGTTTTTGAAAATCCCAATCAAGAACCCTCATGTAGAGCTGGTTATCCATCCATCTATCTATCTGTCTGTCTGTCTGTCTATCTATCTATCTATCTATCTAATCTGTTTATTTATTTAGGAGACAAGGCCTTGCTACAGAGTCCAGGCTGGTCTTGAACTCACTGTGTAGCCCAGGCTGGCCAGCCTCCTGAGTACAGGGATTACATGTGTACACCACCATGCCCAGCTAATAAATGTTTTGTTAAGTAGAAATTTATAGAGCACTTAGTTTCTGAGCATTGCTCTAATAATAAAATAGACTTTTTACATAAAAAGGTAGTGAACTACTTCTGTGCACACTGCAGTGGTAGCTGCCTACTGAGCAAAGTTTTTGGGTGCCTCCTAGCAATTTTTTTGATTGTAAATTTAGTTTAGTTTTAAAAATTATTTTAATCGTATGGGATACAGTGATAATGAGTATAATCAACTAAGGCCAGTTAATATTTACATATCCTTAAACGTATTTAAAAAGCATTTTGTTTAACACATGGCATTTGTACATATTTATGGGATATAGTGCGACATTGTTTTTTTTTTTGCGGTACTGGGGATCGAACTCAGGACCCTGCGCTTGCTAGGCAGGCGCTTATTCCACTGAGCTATATCCCCAGCCCCTAGTGTGACATTGTAATACATACATAGAAAAAAGGCTTTATTGAAGAGATGACTTGTGATGAAGAACTCAGAGGTGGGGGGGACATGGGGTCAATTCACTGTAACTGGGGAAAGCAACACATTGAGCAGACAGCCATCTGCATAGCAGTTTTGTGTTGTTTTTAGTCTTCTGTATGTGAAATCTTGTTTCTGTATATTTTGCTTTTTGTAATTGTCAAATTAATTTCTTTTTTACTTTTTTTTTTTGGTCTTTTTTTTTTTTTTTTTTTTTTTTTTTTTTTTTTTTTTTTTTTTTTTTTTGGTCTTTTTGAGGCAGGGTTTCACTGTGCAGTTCAGGCTGGCCTTGAGTTCACTTTGTAGTGCAGGCTGGTCTCGAACTCACAATGATCCTCCTGACCCAGCCGGAGTGCTGGGATTACAGGCGTGTGCCACCACACCAGCCATCAAATTAATTTCTTTTAAAAATATTTGATTCTTCTAAAACTATAAAACTTCCAAGAAATAACTCATTACATTTTGAAAAAAATAAGCAATACTTAAAGAATAACTTACCACAAGTCTCACATGTTCTAATAGCAGGATCTTAGGATAACAAGCAGCTATGCTTGTGCTTCTTCTAGCCCCAGTAGCTTTTTAAATTTTTTTGTGGTAGTTGCTTACCTCATTTTGTTTGGGGTTCTTTTGGTGTTTTTCCATATTGCTAAATAATATGCTAATGCTGTTTCTTGATTTTTCAACTTTAGACATTATCTAATGACTCTCTTTCTACCTCTCTGGTCTGTCTCTCTCTCTCTTTTCTCCTAATGTAATCATACCACTTCTTTTAGTTTCTCCATTGTTTACCTTAGTGCTTTGACAGCATCTTCTCAGTGGAAAGTTTAGTATTAAGTCTGCACTGCAGATGGCAGCATAGTATAGCATGTCTGTCTATACTCAGGTGTTTCACTTGAGGCCAGTGGTTGATTGAAAAGAGATTGCAGTAGTGCCGTAAGAGTGTAATTTAGAGGAATTCTTTTTTATGTATTTATTTTTACAATTCTAGGGATTGGACCCAGGGGTTCACACATGCGTGGCAAGCCTTCTATCACTGAGCTATAGCTCTAGCTTTTTTCTTTTTTGTGTAAGACAGAACCTTGCTAAGTTGCCCAGGCTGGCCTCAAACACAGTCTTCCTATCTCCACCTTCTGAGTGGCTGGTTTTACAAGCATGCATTGGTGTGCCTGATGAGGAATTCTTACAGAGCAGTTCATTGGCAGCGTTTTAGGAATACACCGTGTGGAGTGGTGGCGGGCTCATCATCTCACTCTATTATCATTTTCTCCTGTACGCTTTCTGTGTATACCATTGTTTAACGTTTCCTTTTGCTGTTTGTGTGGCTTTTACACATTTCTGCTCCTTAACATTAGTGTTTTCATATGCCATTTTTATATGGATCTAAACTCTTCCCCCTATTCTTCTTACTTGGCTGATGGAGACAAAATGAGAATTTTCATTAATTACCCTTCTACCCCCATTTAAAAAGTAAGGAAGTTTGTTAGTAAAATCTTACATACCCAGGAACAAATTTTTAAAATAGTTTGATGTGTTCTTTTTGACCCAGGGTTTCACCATGAAGTGCAGGCTGGCCTTGAGCTCACTTACACCCACGCTGGCCTCGCACTCTAGCAAACCTCCTGCTTGAGTGCCCCCTTCCCCATTACAGATGTGTGCCGCCACACCCTGCTTAGTTTGATGTTTTTTCTTCTAGTTTACTTTTCTTGTGTTACCAATATTCTACAATTACGTAGGTTATTTGGTATTCCATTGTATGTACCCGACGAATGGATTTTAAAATACTTAACAAGGGTATTGCAAATATCTTTATACTTTAGATATATGTGTTAGTATTTTTTATGTTAATAGCCATGGAAATCAGAAAGATACTTTTGCCTCTTTTAAAATCTTTGTTATTGTTGACTTATTCAATGTACAGTAAAATATTTTCCTAGATATCCTAATAGTGAACCATTCTTAATATTACCAGAGCAACCTTTACTAGGCCTTATGTATTTCTAGATTTTTCATACCAACATATTTAGGATTTTGCTTTAGTATGATCAGTTCCCTTGTGTGCTTTGTGAGGTTTTGGTTATAAGTATTATACTGAACTCATAAGAGGAAAAGTACAGTTTTTCTTCCCTTCCTTTTTACTATTCCCTTTCTTATGGGACTATTAGATTCTTAAAATTTTGAAAGCATACATTCATGAGTGTGTCTGTCTGGTTACTTTTTGACAGCATTCTTAGTGGCTTCCTTGGCTCTGCTGTCTTGTGAAGCAACTTTGATATCTTCTCACAAGATCACCCATCAATTTTTTTTTTTTTTCTTTTTTTGGTGGTATGAGGGATTGAACCCAGGGCTGTCACACTGGGCTGTCTTTTTAAAATTTTTTTTATTTTGAAGGAAGTTTTTGCCAAGTTGCTAATTGCACAAGCTGGGTTTGAACTTGTGATCTTCTTGCCTCCGCCTCCCAGAGTCCTGGGATTACAGATATGTGCCGCCGCACTTTGCTTAAAAATTTTAAATTTAATGGTATACAGTTTTACAGAATACGACCCTAGAACTTGCTTAATTTTTTGTTATTTTCTCCTTTTATTGTTAACTTTTTGTAGTTGGGTTCTCTTATTTTAACTATTACTGGTTTATTTTACTTTTGTTGCTGTATTTTTAACAAAATACAATCTTGAGATAATTCCTCATACTAATTTATTTTAAGTATTGACTAAGCAAACATTAAAACCTTACATACGTTTTGTATTTGTTAATTTCCTTCAATGTGTCCTGTAATCAATGCCTTGTATATTTTTATATAGAGCTTTTAGTCTGTGTATGTTCTTGGCAGTAAGAGTTTAAGGGTCACATCTGTGATCTTTAAAAAGTGTCCCTTTTGATGGCACTTAATGTTGTTATTCTCTTATTACTGTCATAACCTCTTGTGGTTTTTTGACTAATAATTTGCCTGTTACATTTCTTTTTATTTGTTTTTTGAGACAGAGTCTTGCTTTGTAGTTTAGGTGCATCTTTTGAATTCACTGTGTAGCCCAGGATGGATCTAAACTCTTCCCCATATTCTTATTACTTGGCGGATGGAGACAAAATGAGAATTTTCATTAATTACCCCTCTGCCCCCATTTGAAAAGGAAGTTTGCTCCACTTTGCTCAAACTTGGAGTAAACCTTCCTGTTTCAGTCTCCTGAGTGCTTAGAGTACAGGCACGTGCTACTTTTTACCTGTATTCTTTTCTTTCAGGTATTTACTTTGTAGGTGGCATATGGTTATCTTTTAAGTATTTGAATCAGTTCTGAGTGTCATTTTATATTTGCTATCTTTATTATATGGTATATTCTCCCCATAACTTAGAAAAGTATGTAATTTATTTTCATTCTGTAATTCTGTGCTGACTTTTTAGTCCCTTGTTGACACTTTCTGGGATTTTTGTCACAATCTGTTAATGTTTATTTGTGAGTTTCTTTATTCCCTAAATATTCATCTCCCTTGTGCCCCTGGCATTTTTGTTGTATGTAGGGAACCCAGTAGTGAACAACATAAACTACTCTGCTTTCACAGAACTTAGATTCTAAGGAGGAAAGCAGATAATAAAATTTAAAAATAGAACAAGTAGTACAAAGTGCGAGGGAAGAAATGAATGAGCTGTTTCCCACGCTGGCATAATAGTGGGGAGGGGGTGGAGCTTGAGGTGGAGAGAAGCTGAAGCCTGCTGAGTGCCGTGGAGCGGCAGGGGCGCCCATGGGCAGGGGCTAGATCAAGACCAGAGGAAAGGCTTTGACATCCACGCACACTAACGGTGTTTAATTAATTGTCTCATAAGGGGCTGGGAATATAGCTCAGTGGAATAAGCGCTTGCCTAGCAAGCGCAGGGTCCTGAGTTCGATCCCCAGTACCGCAAAAAAAAAAAAAAAAAAAAAAAGAAAAGAAAAAAAAAAGAAAAGATAATTATATAACTTTAACCTTCACGTTTAAAAAAAAAAAAATTGTCTCATCAGATTTGGTGAACCTTTTTTAAGGCATGTTTTATGACATTTTGAATTCGTATATACTCTCAGTACACATACTTTCTTTAAAAAATCAGTATTATACCATGAGCGCAACATAAAGAAGTAAAAATAAATTGATATGCATGTGTGTGTGTGTGTGTATATATATATATATATATATATATATATATTTTTTTTTTTTTTTTGTGGTACTGGGAATTGAACCCAGGGCCTTCGCACTGAGCTAAATCCCAACCACTCTTTTTATTTGTTTGTTTGTTTGTGTGAGACAGGATCTTGCTAAATAACCCAGGCTGGGCTCGTAATTTGTGATCCCCTTGCCTCAGTTTCTCACAGGGCTAGGGATTACAGACATGTTCCACCACCCCTGGCTTGATTTATATTTTTAAAATTTCTTTGAATATTTATGAATCATCAGACACAGTTATAAATGGAATGTAAGTGAAATGGCTGTTGATCTTCATATGTAGAGTAACCCTAAGTATGTTATAGCTATGGATGGTTGTGATGCATTGGCAGTTATAAATCATAACTGGCATTTTCCATAAGTGGTACAGGACTCTGGGCAGAATTTTGAAAAATGCAAAGCACAGGCTTTTGATTTTGAAATACACATGCAATACGCATTGTGTATTTCTAGAAAATGAAGTATTAAAACAGTATATTGTGTACTTTGTTTATATATACATGTATCAGAATTGGGTTGTGAGCTTAGTTTAATATTATAAACTGGTATTGTTCATTAGTTATTTTCTCAGTAAGCATTTTTACTTCTCAACAAGCTTTGTTTTGATTGTACTGATGCTGATGGTAATTGCTTTGGGCCCATTAGGTGGCAGTCTTAGCCACAGAGAGGAAAGTAGGTTTCAGGCACATTGAAGATTCACCCTTGGTTCTGTCTGTAATAAAAGCATGTCCTAAAATGAGTATAGCTTGAGTAAAGACCTAGTTTACCATATAGTGGTTTAAAAAAATCCAATAGAGAAATCAACACAAAGTAGTTGGACCTAGGTATGCACCTTATTATACAAAGGCATTGACAGTGTTTCCTAGAGTCAAGATCTTACTCAGCCAGTGCACATGCAGTGGTTAGGACAGTCAAGGAGTCACGCTATGACTCCAGCACCAGTTCTTGTTGGTTTACTCAAGATCTCTTCTGTAAATGAGAACAGTGGTATCCTTACCTCTTTTTTTGGTACTGGGAATCCCTTATCTCATTTTATGAGGATTAAATGTGAGAGAGAGAAGGAAAAAAGACTTGAGCTTAGTAACATTTGGCACGCTGTAAGAATACAGTAGTGTCAGTAGTATTGGAAATACAGTATCCAGGATACTAATTTTAATCTTTATCTGGCTACTTATGTACTTACCAGTCCGGTCATTATTTTATAGTTTTCTATGTGTTTCATTAGATGGAGAACAGAGAAACAGAACCACATTATCAATCTAAAGCTACATTTGCAGTAATTTTTTGCAGGTATTGTGGGTTTTCAGTGTTCTCGATGAGAATTCCAATGCCTGACTGACTTTCCCCACAGTGCTAGGAATATGTGTTTTTGACCAGAAGCTTAAACAATTTCATTTTTATCCTTTCAGTTCAAGGCTCCTGCTAATAGCTACCTTTTTTTCAGGGGGGGCGGGCGCAGTTCTGAGAATTGAACTCAGTACCTTGCGCTTGCCAGGCAGGCACTTATGCTGCTGAGCTGTCTGCCCTACTCTGTACCTACCATTTTTAAGCCCTTACCCTTAGGCTTGGATGCTGCTTTAGATCATTATTGTTTAGTGGGTCTGTGATACTCCCATTTTGTAGATCTGTGTGATGCAGTTTTTGTAATGTTCTATAGATACTTTTATTTTTCAATTTTTGTTAGTACGTGTTTGGAATTCATGTAGTTACAATCATCTTGGGAGTTGTTACATGTACACATTGCAGCTTTCTTGAACAAGCATGCATGAGGTATGCTCAGAACATATGGTGAATTTTTAAATTAAAACAAATTGCAGTAAAAGACACATTGCACCTCTCAAGATATCCCTTTTGGTTCAGACACCCTTATCTGCATCACCCTTGTCTCCTTCTGAAGCGGGTCTGGAAGTCCTCCTTGTGAGCATCTTTGGTTGTGCTGTCCTGAACGGGTTCAAAACATTTACCTTTTGTGGTAATTTATACTTTGGAGAAGACTCTCATATCCCATGGTGCCAGATTGGGTGCATAGGCTGGGAGGACAGAGCATAATTTTTTATTCGACAGATATTTCAGTAAGCAGTTTGAATCAATTAGGACATCAAGACAACCATGAAAAGGCCCTCATGAAAGAGGACTTCCAGAACTGCTTCAGAAGTTCTTTTAAAGAAGAATTCTCTTAAAGGAAAATTAAACATTCACTGTATTTTTTCAGTCATACCACATATATGGGTATTTTCTGGAAGTAGAATTGTTGGATCAAAAGAGATACATTTTCAACACCTTGGCAAACGTCCATTGTAAACATATTTTAAATTACTACATGTCTGCAGTAATGAATACATTCATTGTGCGGAGTCACCATACCTTTAGATCAGCTTACACTTTCACAGCAGTATATGAGAAGCCATCCATGTTTTCAGACCTTTGCCAGTAATGAATGTTTTTATTTTTATTTACTTTATAATGTTTTTGCAGTGCCACAGATTGAACCTAAATTCTTTTGCATGCTAGACAAGTGCCCTACCACTAAGCTATAACCCCAGCCATTAACAAAAAAAATTTTTTTTGAGATAGAGTCTTGTTAAGTTGACTAGGCTGGTCTTGAACTTGAGATCTTCCTGCCTAACCTATTAAGTGGCTGGGATTACAGGTGTTTGCTATTGCACCTGGTTTAAATTTAATTTTAATACATTTTCAGTTCCATTGTATCACAAAACTTTATTGTGTTGTGTACTATTTTGGGTCGTACAAAATTAGTTTTTTTAGATTACTAATGTCACTATTCTACTGTTATTGCCTCTGTGATTATGTCGTAAGAGACCTTTAGTAAATAAATATATGTACATGTCAGAAAGTAGTTTCAGTCTTTAATGAACTGGAATTTTGCAATGCTGCTGATATAGAGATTGGTTAAAAGTGTATTGAATTAAGTTAACCAATGAATAAAAGGTATTTTTATTATCTGTACTCGCCCCCTTTACCATTTGTGACTATACAGCGAGAAGTTCACAGTTGAATTGTTACAATGTTGTATCATATAGTGCTTATTCTAAATAATTGAATATACAATTTTTATATGTTGATAAGTTAGAACTTAACAAATTTATGGTCAAATGCCAGAACTATTCTTTCGTGTGACACTTCCCATAGTAGTGTGGATAAATATTAAAATTTTAGTTTTGTGCACTGTATTGGATTATATGTTTTTATGATGGAGTTGGAAGTTATCCCACCCTCCACTCCCCATTGGGTGTTGCACCCAGTGGGGAGTGTTGAACCCAGGGCCTTTGCACTGATCATGTCCCCAGCCCTTTTATATTTTGAGACAGAGAGTTGCTTATTTGCCCAGGGTGGGTTTGAACTTGGAATCCTCCCCTCTCAGCTTCTCAGAGTGCTGGGATCACAAGTATGCGCCACTTCGTCCAGCTATCCTATTTCATATGTACTTGTGACAAGCAAGAGCTAACCGTATTCATCACATTGTCTTTAAAGTTTGGCTAAAAGTGCATGCTTGGGGGAGTTCTAGATTCCTCTTAGAATGAAGTTGGAGAAAACAATCTTGTACTTATAGTGAAGACGATGACAATCTGCACGTTTATAGATTTCTTGAATTCATCAGAAAGCTGAGCTTGCAGGAGAAGCACCTCACCCAAACTCTTAAGACAGGAAAGGCGCCCCAAGGAAAGATGGGCATCAGTGCTTGTTTACCTGAGAGGGACAAAATCACACCAACCACAAGTCAGTTAAAATTCTTAATGAACTGCTGAAGACTGCAGGAGAACTAGCAAGAGATCACTGTGCCTGCTCTCAGGCTCTTTTTTCCATAGACCTCATTGGATTCTTGCAAGAGATGGAGTCTAGTGCAGTGGAAGTGTGTCTTATCAGATGGGCCTCGAGGAGGGTAGAGTACACACTTCTGGGAAGACGTGAAGCCCTCTAATGCTTCTCCCTTGGTTCTGCCTGTGAGACGAAAACCTAAACCCAATGTGGGGAAATCACCTGAAAGAAAACCGCCTACCCTTGAGGGAGGAGCAGGAATGTGTGCTGTGTCAGAACTTTAGCAGAAAAGGCAGGGCAGGAGCGTGGAAAGGCCACACCCTGCAAATCAGTTCTTGCCTAAGAGTGGGCTTAATGAGAATGTCAGAGAATTCCCACCACTCCCCCTATGCAAGGCTAACAAGTAGCAGGTAATAGTGGAGGTGTGTGACAATTGCAGGATCATGGAGACAGACTATCTTGGGTACATCGTAAAAGGAAGACCTGAAACTGATGGTTGAACAGAAATACTTCTGATGAACCAACTTCTGCTCTAGATGAGGGATGACTTGAGGAATTGGAAACTAGTGGTATATTAGGATAACCATAGCAGCAAGAGATTCCAAACCCAGCTTGTGTGGAGACCGATTCACCTCGACACACTAAATGCCTGGCAGAAGGGAAGGCTTGGCAGTTTCTAGGCAGAAAGGAAGGCTATTTACCTCAGCCTCAGCTGCCCTACAGTATAGACTGAAACCTCAACAAACTATGAGCTTAATAAACCTTTCCTCCTTTAACTTTGCCTGTTAGGTATTTTGACTCCAAGAAAAGTAATTAAGACCTATTCTCAAAGAAACAGAAACAAAGAATTTATTGCTATCTCTGAACTCCACTAGTATTAAAAGAAGTTGTTTAGGCAGAAAGGATTTGATACTGGACAAATAATAAGCCAATAATGGAGATGAGGGAATAAAGAATATTCAGATAATGTATATGGATACAGAAACACACAGGAAGAAAAGAACATGGAACAAATAGAAACCATGAATAAGCTAAGTTTTATTCCAGCCATTTTTCATAGTTACATTAAGTGAAATTGCCTTAAGTACAACTAAGATGGAATTTCAGGTTGAATACAAAGGCAAAACCCCAGTATATGTTCTCTTTAAGAAAAACATACTTAAACTATAAAGATGTGTGTTAAAAATAAAATCATGTAAGGGATGTATGTCATGCAAACATTAATCAAAGGAAAAGCAGGGTGCCTGTGTTGTCAGACCTTTCAAAGGATAAAGAGGCACATTTCTTAATAATAAGGGATTGTCTTTCCAGGAGTCATTGGCAGTCCTGCGTATGTATGCATCTAACAACAGATTATTGAAATACGTGAGTTAAAAATGGGCGAGTTCTTACATAAAAATGGGCGGAAAATAGCTGGGTGTGACGCTGCATGCCTGTAATCCCAGCCCTCGGGAGGCTGAGGTAGGAGGATCATTGTGAGTTCCAGACCAGACTGGGATACAAAGTGAGCTCAAGGCCAGCCTGAACTGCACAGTGAGACCCTGTCTCAAAAAGACAATAGAGAGAGAGAGGTAAGGAGGGAGGGAAGAAAGAAAAGAAAAGAGAAGAGAAGAGAAAAGAAAAGAAAAGAAAAGAAAAGAAAAAAGAAAAGAAAAGAAAAGAAAAAAAAGAAAAGAAAAGAAAGACGAGGTCTCGCTATGCAGTTCAGGCTGGCCTTGAGCTCACTTTGTATCCCAGGCTGACCTCGAACTCTCAGTGACCTTCCTGCCTCAGCCTCCTGAGTGCTGGGCCACCACGCCTGGCACAGATCGTTCTGTATTACAGTCATATGCCCCATTTTATTTACCCATTCTTCATTGATGGACATGCGGAGTGCTTCCACTTTTGGGCTTTTATATAAGTAGTGTTATCTGTACATTCTTACACAAGTATTTATTTGGACATGTTTTCATTTCTCTTAGGAACCTAAGAACAGATAATCCTTGACTGGTGGTATAGTTATGTCTTGCTCCAACCCATCATAAATTTAAAATGTGTTCAGAGTTGGGCATGGTGACGCATACCTGTGATTCTAGCGCTCGGGATACCGAGGCAGGAAAATCACTGTGAGTTTGAGGCCAGCTTGGGCTACACAGTGAGTGAACCTCGGACTGTCTCAAAAAACAAAACAAAACAATCACAAAAAAGTTTAATTTACCTAAGCCACTGAATGTCATGGTTTCTACTGCATCTTGCTTTCATACCATCCTGCAGTGGACAGATTTGACATCAAACCATGGTAAGTCAGAGACTGTATTTGTCCAATTTTTTGTCTTACATGACAAGTCTTAATCTATTTTGAGTTCATTTTTTATATGATATGAAAAAAGGTCTAATTTCATTCTTCTGCATGTAGATAGCCAGTTTTCCTGGCACCATTTGTTGAAGAGATTGTCTTTTTCCCATTGTGTCTTCTGTGTGTTCTTGACACTTTTGACAAAAATGAGTTGATCATAAATACTGAGGTTCATGTGTGCATTTTGTATGCTGTACCATAGGTTGCTGTTTCTATATTTTTGTGCCAGTATCATGCTGTTTTGTTTACTTTGGCTTTGTTCTTTTTGTCTTTTTTGAGACAGGATCTCGCTATGCAGTTCAGGCTGGCCTTGCCTCCCTTTGTAGCTCAGGCTGGTCTCGAACTTGCAACAATCCTCCTGCTTCAGCCTTCTGAATGCTGGGATTACAGGTGTGCGCCACCACACCCAGCTTGTGGCTTTGTTTTTTTGTGTGTGTATAAGATTGCTAAATTGGCTTTCTCTTGTTGACTACAATGTCACAGATTGGGCAGGTTGTAGAGGTTTATTTTGGCTCATGGTTTTGGCCTGAGGTTGAAGGGCTGCCTCTGGTGATGACCTTCTCACTAGTAGAGTCCCAAGGTGGTACAAGGCATCAGATGGTGAAAGTCAAGAGAGTAAACACCAGAGAGTTAACCAGGCTGGCTTGGATAGTAGACCCAGTCTTGAGTTAACTTGTTAACCCACTAATTGGGCAGAGCCCTAATCACCTTTGAAAGATTCTTTCTCTTTGTTTTTATTTTTGTTTTTTTGTTTTTTTGAGACAGAGTCTTCCTATGTAGCTCAGGCCGCCCTTGAATTCACTGTGTAGTCTAGGTAGGGAGCTTTAGACGCACTGTGATTGTCTAGCCTCAGCCTCCCAAGTGCTGAAATTACAGGCAAGAGCTACCACCATGCCCAGCCTTAAATGTTTTTTAATGGAGATTAAATTTCAACATGAGTTTCATAGGAAACAAATCATTCAAAACATAGTAGTAGGGGCCCAGGATATAGCTCACTGGTGCAAACACAAGGTTCTGAGTTCAATTCCTGGTACCAAAACAAAACAAAACAAAAGCCAGAAACCCACAGCAGTGGTAGTGGCTATTCAGGGCTTTTGTGATTCCACATGAATTTTAGATTTTTTTCTATCTCTGTGAAAAATGATATTAGAATTTTCATAGTGATTGCATTGAACCTACAGGTTGCTCTGGTGAGTCTGAACATTTAAAAAGTATTCATTCTTCCCAGGCTGGAGGGTATAGAGCAGTGGTGACTATAGAATGCTTTCTCTGCATGTGCAAGACCTTGTTGGTTCAGTCTGTGGCATCACAGTGCGTGTGTGCACACGCGCACGCATGCGCACACACACACACACACACACACACACACACACAACTTAGTCTTTATCTTAAAAATTGTTAATTCTTCCATATCCAGAATTTAAATCTTGAGATAATTTCCCAATCTCAAGATGTTCAGAGGGGCTGGGGATATAGCTCAGTGGAATAAGTGCTTGCCTAGTAAGCGCAGGGTCCTGAGTTCGATCCCCAGTACCGCCAAAAATAAATAAATAAATAAAATAAAATAAAGATGTTTAGTTTCATTGTCAAAGTCCTTTGTGTTATATAAGGTAATATAGGTTCTGGTTAACATGTAGGCATTTAGGGAGAGATGCATTTTAAAAAATCACATGAGAAATAATTTTGATAGTGTTCATAATTTAAGATTACTGCTTTAAAGGATGAAGTAAAAACAAAGATGAGGTAAATTGAGTAATGCCTTGTTCTGTGGAACTGCAAAATGATAACATACAGTGATGGTGAAAGGAGGCAGATTAATAGCAAGGGAGCTGGCGTGGTAGAGCACGTCTGTGATCCCAGCGCTTAGGAGGCTGAGGCAGGAGAATCATGGCGAGTTCGAGACCAGCCTGGGCTACAAAATGAGCTCAAGCCCAGCTTGAACTGCATAGTGAGACCCTGTCTCTAAAAGACAAAAAAAAAAAAAAAAAAGCAAGGGAAATGGGAAGAAGGCATGGTGTTGTGTAGCTATTTCAGATTGTGCTTCTTTTTTTTTTTTTTTCAGTTGAATAAAAGGTTTTAAAAATATAAAAAGAGCCAGGTGTTGGAGTGGGTGCTTGTAATCCCAATTACTTGGGAGGCTGCAGAAGAGTTGGGGATACAGGTCAGCACTTCCAGGTTCAATCCTCTGCAAACTCTAAAAAATTAATGTTTAAAGATTTTTTAAAAATCTCTCTGTAGTGTCTAGGCCGTGGGAGGAGACAGTAGTGTTTCACACTGAGGGTGAGGAGGACCTGTCGTGTATTAAATCCAGTGCCTGCTACTGTAGGATTGAATGAGGGAAGAGGTTTCTTCTCTCAAGGAGCTGCTCAGTGTTCAAAAGGCTGAGAAAGTTGTGCAGACAGTAGTTGTAAGGGATGTCTATAATTGTATAGGAAAAAGAACCCTCAATATTTATCCGTGGAAATTTAAAAAATCTTGTTTGGAGACATTTTAGATTTAAATAATTTTGTACCCGGGTTGAATTCTTTGTAGGGTACCTGGCAGGTTCGCCATTGTTCTTTGCTTATGATTTGCTTCATACAGATTATGTACTGAAATAACCAGAAAGGAAGGAAGGCAGAAAAGAGGGAAAAGAAAAATCTAGTCCAGCACCACCAGGTCAGGTGCCCACTTCATTTACTGCTAGCGTACAAGCTCTGCAGACTCTCAAGGCCCTGGAAGGAAGGCGACGGGTGGACTTCCCTGAGGGTTGTGACTGGGAACTGCCCCTTCTTTTTGGCCGAGTAGATAAGTGTAAGGTTTTGCTGTGGCAAGAAGATTTTTGTGTTTGAAAGTAAATGCTGATAATGAGGTGGGCACAGCTGTTAGAGCCTCTGTGTAGTAGTAGAATTCAGGACACACAGTTTAGTACTTTATTTGCATATGTCTCAGTGGAGATCTCTTTTGCTTATGGAAGGACCACAGGTCCACAGGACTTGCTGTGTGGGTGGGGCAGCAGCCTTGTTTTGTAGCGTGTGTGATGGGAGTTCCTGTCCCAGCCATCCCCCATCCCCCTCATCTGGTCCCTGGTTGCTTGATTGCAAAAATTTGTTTTGTAACTAAATTGTCACAGCACCTCGCTTCCGCATACAGCTGTGGTGCCCCATTTCCCTGGGTGTTTCTCACTGTCAGTGGGTGAGAAGATGGTGGAGACCAAATTCAGGGCAGATGAAGAAGAGTTTGAATTATATTGCCTAAAATGGAGGGGACTGGTTTTAGGAATAAAAGGTGTTGACGGCTTTATTTCCCCAGGAAAGCAGAAAGAGCTGAGTCCTACTGTACTTCATTTCCTGGCCTCCACAAATAGGGCACAGCTGCTGGTGCCGTGCTGTTCACAGGCCCTGTTGTGGGTCCATGTTACACACTTGAATGTTCTTGCCTTATTTCATTGGTTCTGTTTTTGTTTTGTTATTGTAGGGATGTATATATATGTATATATGTATGTGTATGTATGTGTGTATATATGTGTACACACACACACACACACACACACACACACACACACATTCTTTATATTTATGACTGGGGATTGAACCCATGGCCTTCTCACAGAGCTTACATCCTCAGCTCTGTTTTACTTTCTATTGTGAAAAAGGGTCTTGCTTAGTTGCTCAGGCTGGGCTTGAACTTGTAATCCTCTACCTTCTCCTCCCAGGGTGCTAGGATGGTAGACTTGTGACACTGGAGCTGTCTACTACTTGTTTTTGTCATGAAATCTCAGATGTGTTGATTTAGGCCCAGCGAAGATAATATTGAAGCCCAGATTTTGATCACCAAGATGCTGTGGATTGTAAAAGTCAGTGGTAAGATAACTGCTGTCTTGTCACTTCAGAATTCCAGAAACTGTGGAGGAGTGTTACTGTGGATTCGATGGATGAGGAAAAAATTGAAGAATATCTGAAACGACAGGGTATTTCTTCCATGCAGGAATCTGGACCAAAGAAAGTGGTGAGTCATCTCCAGAATAAGTTTAATCCTCTGAGCTTTATCTGCTTCCCATTCTCAAGAGCAGATAGTCATTCCCCCTCCGGCTTTGTCTGTGTCTGATCCAGTGACTTAGACACAGCCGAGAACATGTATTGATGTTATCATCTAGGGACGGTGTGCCTGCCTCGGGGGCTGCTTCCCAGGCCTGGGAGAGCTCCCTCTTGCCCACCAGCCCACTTGAAGAAAGCCCCCATGGTGCTTGCTTTCTCACCTCTAAGCCTTTGCACACCCTTCTCCAAGCTCCTGAAAGTAGACTGTGTGGTCATCTGTTGGCCTTTAACCCCTGGATTGTGCCCCTCCCCATTTCTCTGTGAGCTGTACACATGCAGCTCTGACCATATTGCACTGTCCTTTGTTGATTCTCAGGTCCCATGGGCACCAGATAGTTTTGTCTTCAGAGCCCCTAATCCTGCTCACTGGAGGGATTAGTTACCAAAGACTGACAAATTGCCTTGTACCAGCTGCCAACAATCCGTAACCCAAGAACAGAGGCAGAGTGGGCAATAATTCAACAACATCCAAGAACAGTAGTGGTGAGCCTATGGCACGCATGTGGCAGCCGGCCGTTCATTGTTACTGAAAGCTCTAAAAGGTTCACCATCACTGCTAGACTTCCTGTGGTGCCCTTTTCCTTTGCCAACGTTATGCTTTGTAGCTGGTCTTCTCTGTAGTTGCTGTCTTTTTTTTTTTTTTTTTTTTTTTTTTTTGGCGGTACTGGGGATCGAACTCAGGACCCTGCGCTTGCTAGGCAAGCGCTTATTCCACTGAGCTATATCCCCAGCCCTGTAGTTGCTGTCTCAATCTGCACTTTTAGGATACATAGAAAGGGAAGATTTATTGCCAGTGATCTCTATGAATGAATGAGTGCAGTTGCAGCCTTTCGTGATTTATTATTATTGCTTAGTCTGATTTTAAAAGAATGTTATACTAATTAGTATACTACTATACGAATATGTATACTATCAACCAGTGTCTCTCTAACCATTTCTACATTTTATCACATCTCAATAGTTTTCCAGATTTACTTCAGATCATTTTTTGAATTGGTAGTGGCATTACATTTTTAGACTTGATGACAGAGATAAAACCTAGCACTACCTGTTTTATCTGCATAATGCCTGGAATATTTGTGGTACAGTGGACCCTCATTATGATGGTCTGGCACATGGACAAATTGGGTTATGACCAGAATTCTAGTTTCAACTTAGAACCAAAGTCTTGAGTTTATGACCTGAATGCCAGCTGCTTGTGCTTCCAAATGGCCTCAGATACAGATTTAACCCTTAAAGAGTTCTGGAAGGAACAATACGGCATCCTTTCCTATGTGGAGTTAATTGAGAAATCTTGGTCCAGTGCCTCTCTAAGGACACTTGAGAGCTGCCTGTATACAGGAGAGACTTTGAAGGCTGTATAGGGGAGCCTGAGCCTTTTCAAAAAATTTTTTAAATTTTTTAATTTTTATTTTAAAGACAAAAGAATGGAAATATTTCAACAACCAAACAGACATAGACCAGAATAACTCAAAATCAATAAAGGAAGTACATAATTACTTATGTAGGGAATTAACAGTGGTTGCTGTATTACATAATGTTATCTTGAAGTTGGTTACTCAGTTATACAAATAAAGGCATACATGATAGATCAATCAGTTTTCTCCACCCTCATCTCTGTTGTTCCCCAACCCAAGCAGTTGTCTTCCTTCTGATAATACTTTTTGGTTTATTTAGTCCCTTGGGCTCTCATGTTGGGAAGACACATGGCTGCTTCAAGTTACGTTGTAACAAACATGGGTGCACACAAGTTATTGTGGCACTAGGTGGAAAAGCACCCATCCTCAAAGATGGTACATGGGCAGGGACCCAGGTACACTATGGTCAGCACACCATTGACAAGCCCTCCAGGCCCTCGGGGTCCTCCTTGAAAACCACCGGGGGGGGGGTTCCTGGTAGAGACCGCGGGGTCCCCTCTGTGGACCGCTGGGCTCTGCCCCAGTGAGAGAACCTGACCCTTTAATTGATAACTGGAGTTACAGTCTGCCCTCCAGAAAGCATTGAGTTTGTAAGTCAAGCATCCATTGTAAGTTTTTGTGCCGGCCTACTTATTCCTGATGGAAGTTTGCTCTGGTGGTAATGGAAGGCTCCGGGTCTGATCGGAGGCTGGGATGTGTGCTGTGAATGGTGTGAGGTGAATGAACAGGTCCAAACCCTTGCTTTGGGGCTTGCTCTTTATATCCTGACCTTACTATCCCTTGGGGTCACTGTTCTGACTGGTTTTACCTTTTCCTTTAGGCCCCTCTTCAGAGAAGGAAAAAGCCTGCTTCACAGAAAAAGCGACGGTTTAAGACTCATAACGAACACATGGCTGGAGTGCTGAAGGATTACTCGGACATTACTCCTAGCAAATAGGAACATTTTGTCTTTGAACAGAGAGTTACAGACACACAATCAAGACCGTTCTTGTTGATGCTCAGATGGGAAGACTTGCCATTCTGCTGCTGAGGACTGAGGCAAGGAGCAGCTCAAGCTTAATTTCATCAGATAGGCTAATGAGAAATGTGATACTCCCTCTTAGCCTTCTGTTCTTCTTTGAGAGAAAGGGATTTAGCATGGCATGCAGGTGTCTTTGCTATTTATCTCTATTTCTAAATGGTTCCTGGTTCCCTTTTCCCCCTTACTACTTTAGAACAAGTTGGCACATAGTCTTGGATGCAATATTTGTTTATTCCAAAAGAATATTTATAATAAAATCATCATAGAAGGATTTTTAAGAAGTTAGTGAGTTCAGTTTGTTTCTTCATTCTTGAAATGAGAGGAAGCAGCTCCAGGCCTTGGCCTGCCCAGGGCGTGTGTTGTGACGGTGGGAAGACCGGGGTCTTCCCTGCTTGTGAGCGCATGGACATGGCGGGTGAGCCCAGGCAGGGGGCAGCCTGTTGCTTTCTGAGTCAAGGTTCAGCCTCAGGCATCAGAAGGCTGAGGGTCACTGGCTGAGCTGACATCAGTTTTGCTGTGCCTTGGCCCTCATGTGCTTGTCCTGGGTTCTTCCGATGAAGAGGCCCTCAGCGCTCATCACTGGCCTGGCCTGCAAAAGCCATTGTCAAGTATGTGTGTGACCTTAAGGGTTATTAAGACTTAGGGGAAAATCGCAGATTCTTCCTCTCTGGCAGGCTGAACACTTTCCTCTCAGTGCTTTTTATATGGTGTGTTGTGGTCCTTTGGTTTGATTTTTGCAGGTCTCATGTCATAGTTGAAGTTGTATTGGGTTATAAAAGTGAGGTTTGTTGGCAAGTGCAAGGCCCTGAGTTTGATTCCTGGTACCAAAAGAGGTTTGGTTCATCAAAAATTACGTGTTGGTGATCTAAAGCAGTAGCTGCCTTGATTAGATGATGAAGAGTCTTTGTGCTAGTTCAGTGTTTAGTCTTTGCGCGCGCTTCTCACCCGTTTGGTACTGTTTGCTTCACCACTTTCTTTTCTCCAAGTCCCCCAAAATGCCATGAGATGACAGCAGACTGAATTCTGGTAATTTTAGAAAACAGAAAATTCAACTGTCTCATTTTCTTTGTGTCTAAGGTATTTGCTAGTAGGCAAGAGCTTTACTATCTTGTAGCCTAAAGCCAGTTTCCTGTAAGTCTAGAATAGCTTGTCTCCAAGCAGACGCCTGATTTTGTGGGTTATACCCTCCATTCTGTCCTATGGGCTAGGTCTGGAGATGTGTTTTGGATATTTGAAACATTTCAGCATCTTTGCAGAGGGGAAGACATCAAGGCCTCCATCACAGGTTCTAAGAGAAGACATTCTGTTGTCACTTGTGTTATTAGTGACTTGTGCCTAAGCCCGTAATCAACAACCCTTTGTGGACTCGCTTGATAACTGACTTCAGCTACTATTTCTAATTCACTTCAGAAATGAGGAAACTCAGATGAGAGGTCTTCTGAGCCACAGTAATGCTGATGTTTAGGTCAGCAAGACAACTATCCTGGTTCGAGATAGTGTCAGGCCATGACTTTCTAATTCTAGAGAGATGAATTGTTTTATTTAATTGTTCCACGTATAAATTCAGTAGTTCTCATTCACTTGCATTTTCTTTTTTTGTTGTTGTTAAGCCTTGATCCCCTTTGCCTACATCATGGGAGAGCGACTCCTCCGTGCTGAGGCAGTGGGATTGTGTTACTGGGTGCTGTGAGGGGAGGGTATAGACTTTGTGCAAAATCTCATAGCAGCCTGACTTTTCCTGGTGAACGTAATACAAAGAAATGAGTCTTAGTAGTTTTTCTAGGGGTCTTAAAAACATCTAGCAGAAATTCCAAGTTAAAGTTAGGCTCTCACCGCTACCTACTTCCGCTGGATCGACTGCCATTTAGGAGGAGGTGGGAATGAGCATGGCTGGGTGAGCTAATAGGCTGAGACAGTGCAGTGCATTTGATGTGTAATTCATCACAGTCGCCTGAGGCTTTTCGGGGATAGCAGAGAAATGTAGTTGAATGTAGACAACATGTAAAAGAACGTTTGCTTGTTGCTGTCACAGCCTTTCAGTGTGGCCAGAAGCTGATGGGACCCTGGGGATAGGGAGCGCTTGACACCCACTGAGCAGACTTACAGTTAGGAGAGCACAGGAGCTTTGGTTACTCCATCCCAGGGCTCATGGGGAAGGACTCCAGATGCACAGCCCTGGATTGCTTTTGTGAGCGTTTTGAAATTACTAGCAGCTATGGTTTTTATTTTTGAGATGATTCATTTAAAGGAAGATTAGGGATTTTCTAACATTGCATTGACTGTGGCGAGCTGAGTCCAGCATTGTGCCTTCTGTACCGAGGCTGGAGCCCAGTGCCTGGAACAGGGAGGCCTGCGCTGTCTCTGGAGCTTCATGTGGGGTGGCACATCGGTCGCGGCATGCATGCTGTGGAGCCGTCCTGGGAGATGGGGGTGGGGGGGAGAGGCCCGGGACTCACCTGTTCCGGGCATGAGTGTTAGGGGAAGCACACTTTAGAAACGTGGAAGTAGAATAGGCCCTTTGCTTTTGGCTATAAAGGATTAAAGTACGTTTTCTTCACAGAGTGATTTCCATTAGAAATGCGGTTCGCCTGTGGCCTTACTACCTAGAACACGCCTGAACTTGTCTGTTCTTAGGAACTAAGCCAGGTGGGACAGGAAGTACTCAGACAGAAGTAATGTGGCTGGGCCTTGCTTCTGTTTGGGGCTGTGGTGCTTCCAACTCTGCTGGTTGGGAGGTGGGGGCTGCGTGTGACCAGTGGGTTCACACCCTGGTGAAAGCCCAGGCGAGTGTAAGCCTATTAGGTTCCCAACGTGGCATTAATGAGCAGTCTCAAGGGGAGAAAAAGGACCCAGTTTTCTCCTCCCCAGCAGAGCTCCCATAAGACTGAACCGTGGTGAATGAAGGCTTCTGTTGTTTTTCCTCACGGGCAGATTCTGCTCTGGTTTGTGGGAAGAAGCTGCCATAAACCAGGATATTAGTCTGGTTTGATCTCTTGACACCCAGGGGAACTTGTGACTGTCACTGGCCAGCTACACAGAGGACAAACCGAGGGTAGAGCTGACAGAGTGGTAGTTTCCTTGGGTAAGTGTACCTTTAGATAGTGAAAGCCGAGGCTAGTTTAGGGGAGACAGAATAAATAATACCATGAAGTGCCGTTTGTGGTGTGGTAGAAACCTTTAAAAATGCCCTAATTTAGGGCCCTAATAAAATTGTTTAGCATCACAATCATTAGTTTTATTAGAGGCATCCTGAGGACCAGTACCTCAAAGAACATGTCACTAGTAAGAAACAGTCTTTGGTTTCTAAGAATGTTGTAAAATTGTTTTATGTCATGAAGGCGTAAGAGAGGGACTGTGTGCTAATACTTTATAAACTAATGAAGAGCGCCCTTTTCAAGACACAGTTGAATGTGACGGTGATGTGTAATACAGGAAATCTGTTCATGCTCCTTGCAGGGAGTATGCCGCCTAGTCCCAAGTCTTCAGGGATAACCTTGATTCTTGTTATCTTGACATAGACACCAAGAATCTGTTTATGGAGATAAGGTATGTTGGCTACGGCTCCGTCTGTGGTGGTATTGGGATTGAACCCAGGATCTTCACACTCAGTTACACTTGATCACATTTGTTGTCAAGCCGCTGAAGTTGAGTTCAAATTGTGACCCTCCCACTTCCGCTTCAGGGATTGTAGGTGCGGGTCACCACACCCGCGTGCCTCCATTATTCTTAGCAGTGTTCCTTATGCCGCACAGCTCAGGATGCTGTAAGGGGGGTGGGGCTCAGGATAGGGCAACAATAACTGAAAGTCACTGGGTGAAATAGGACTGAAACACAAGTACTACGTCCAGTGAATCTGAAAAAACCCGGTGTTTTCATTTGAAAATTGTAAGGTCTTTGCAAATTTCTTTAATTTATATCACAGAGGTAGAAGGCATATTAATGTCAGATGCCAGTTTTACAGTTAAATTCGCATTGTGTTTAGTTCACATGGTAATGAAAGAAGACGGTATACTTTCTGGACCTATCTCCTACACATGTAAACCTTTCATAAGGGAGCAAGGGCAAGTAGACCTGCTTTTCTTCTATCCTGAATTCCTGATTTAAAGACACTACACTCATTCCTGCTCATTAGAGTGACAGGAAAGAATTTCTAGACTGTAATGAAATTGGTACACCACTGGGAATGTGTCTGGAGTTCTGAGTGGATTGGCAAATACCATCCAGTCTCTGACTTGCACATGACAGCCAGCAGCACACTGGCGACAGGGCCCTGGTCCACCCCAAGGCCCCTGGTGAAGTCGTGTGGAAATGACTGTTCGGCTGTGATTGACTGGGATGGGGTGGCCCGAGGCAGTGACACATCTCAAGGGCCAGCTGCACTCAGTTCCTGGGCTGTGTGGCAATGATTGGACAGCTATAGATGGGCTAAGGCCAAGGCCACACAACCAAGTCTGTCCCAGAGGTCAGGGGTGGGTGTAGAGCACTAAGCCTGGGGTGGCTGTGGAAGATTACTTACCACTCTCTCTACTGTTGTTCAGGAGCTCAAGGGATTAGAAGGCAGTGACTGTTACTTGTGTTTGGTGGGTAGTCTAGGAAAGGGATATGGGATTCCCATCACAGAGCTAAAAAAAATAAGGGTTGCCAGTGGTTGTGGCCATAACTCTGAACTAAGTTATTAAGTATATGTAAAACCTGTTTTGGCAAAGTCACCAGAAAGTTGTGACACTTTCACAGAATTGGAATAATCTTGAACTCAAGCTTTGTAGGGTAAGGTGGATAGATTATAGCCAGCCAAGTTCAGTAAAAGGCCCCTCAGAAAGGTATGTAGACCTACCGTGAGACCCTTAGTGACCACTTGATATAGCGTGCATACACAGACCTTATCCTGGCCCTCCCATCCCCGTTTCCTCTTTTAGTCTTTTAGGGCTCAATAGTTAGTGCTAAGCACCTTCAAAACCTTAAAATGGGAAGGAAATCTCTGGTCCTCAGTCTGCTGTGTAGGAAACATATAGCTGATTTTTTGGGCATGGGTACTGGGAGTCAAACCCAGGACCCTGTGCTTGCCAGGCAGGCACTGTGTCACTGAGCTGTGTCCCCTGTCCACACAGTTGATTTTACAGAGAAGAATTTGCCAAGCAGTGGTGTGACAGATGGAATAAACACTTTATTTTTAAAAATGACAATAGAAAAGTACCTTTAAACAGTTTATAAAAGCATAATCAACCATGAAGTGGCTCCGTTTCCTTAGAAGCAAGTACAGGAATCTTCAAGAGCCAGCCCACACTAAGGGCACAGGCAGGTCTGTGAACGAGAAGTTCCCAAGCCGATGCTGCCCACCTTTCCTTGTATTTAATGGTCACTCCTGGCTTTTTAAAATCACCTTTAAAAACTTAGTATTTCTAATGAAAAATAATAAAACCCTAAACCCACCCTATAATCATTAAAACATTTTCAACATGTGAGCATATCAATAAGAAAGACTGTGATCACATCTAGTTATATCAGCCACTGGAAATTCTTAGGTCAGTTTTGCACATGGCTCTTACACAAGGGGAGGGCGAGGCTAGGTTGTCAGACTCTTGAAATGTGTCAACTCAAAACACAAGACTGACTTTGGCTTTGAAGAAGTCTTGAAGCAAAAAGAACAGTATTCATTGCACATGGCCTCTAGTCACATCGGCGACTCCTGCCCCCGTGCCGAAGCAGTCTCACAGTGAGTACGCCGGATTCAAGAGCGTGTGACAGATGTCTGTTTGGCATGGTGTCACCAGAACTTTGGAACATTACACTTAGTTTGACCAGTGGTTCGCAAAATCACTTGCGATATGTGCGCCGCCCACTGCAGCCAAGTGGCTGAGCCAAGTGGACCGCTCAAGGAGAGGCTGGCTCCATGCCAAGGTGCTCCCACCCTCGAGCTGACCGCAGTTCCACCTCAAGGACGCGGATGGCTTACAGAGGGGAGCGATGCAGCAGGGTGTGACACGGGTGCGTGCTGTCGGAAGATGGACAGACTGCAGAACCACACACTTGGCACACAGTTTGCATAGTCACAGCTGGAGGCACCAGGGCTTGCTAACGTCACTTTCTGGTCAGGAACTGTGACCAAAGAGTTCTCTGCCCATTTGTGAGTACGCTGTTAGGCAGAAGCTGCTGGAGGCCTGGGTTGTCTCGCAAGGGTATCCTATGGGGACTAGGACTGCACACCTAGGACGGGAGAACAGTTCTAACCCTACTACATCATGTATGTACTCTGGACTCCGACCAGGCAAACAGATTCAGTACATTCACAATACCGTTCTTAAAGCTGATACTATTTAGAAACATGCCTCAAACATGCAGCTTATTTTAGACGGAAAAAAATAGATATTTTTAATTACAAGCATTCAAAAGTCAAGCACAAATGTTGTGGTCCAACCCAGTGTTAAGAATCATCCGGTCATACTTAAAATGTTTGGTATAAAAATACTCACTTTCTTGGTTTTATTGTTGATTTCTAGGTTTTGCTTGAAAATACCTCAATGTATAGAAATGAGTTGTCAGATCATGCATTCACAAGTAACACACTATTTCTTACAATTATACAGTGTAAAAGAGTAAAACATTTTTATTATATTTTTTCTTCAAGAAAAACAGATGTGTGATAGAGGCTGTGACAAAGTCTTGAAGGGATCAGAGCTGGGCAAGGTTTTTTTCAACCCTGAAACAGAAAGAACATGTTGCGAGACAAGGTTGCCAAACTGTGTAGCACTCTCTCTGCCAGAGGGAGGGAGCAGGGGACCCACTGGAACATGCACTGGTGATTCCATGTGTGTGCAGGAAACAGTCACTGGCCCCTCCCTATAAAGACCACAGCAGCGGGAGTCTCCAGGGGCCTCAGCTTACAGAGACGCACGGGCAGCGTGTATTTAATTTCTGTTTTCTTATGTAACAAACTTTCCTGAACTGTAAGAAAATGGTCATGAATGTTAGCTCTGTGGCAGAAAAAGGGGCCTTCAGTCATTAAAGTCCTTTATCTATTTGGGGTTGGTCCCCAATTTTTTTCCTGTTTTCTCTCTGCAGTATTGACACTGGACCCCAGGCCCCTGTGCATGCTGGCCAGTGCTCCACCACTGAGGTGCAGCCCTACCACAGTTCTGGACTTCGTACACATGCGCCTGCGGAGTTGGGGCTTACCTAATGCATGTCGAGAATACGCTGAAAGCTTCTGCCACTGTTCAGTCCTTCACTTTATTTTCCCTTTCTCTAACTCCCCGCTTCTTTGTTTTCACCACGTTAGACTCACTTTCTGGTTACAGAGAAGGTGTACCCACAAGCAGATCAGCACATGCTGCGATCTCCAGGGAAACGACGGCTGAAGAGGCTACGGTGAAGCATTATCGCCAACAACCCCCTGTAACTATTCTAAGATGAACTTACTTAGGAAAATTTGTGTTAGCAAGAAACTTGAAGAGAGTAAGTGAATACTCAGACATGGCCAGTGGACAGCATGGTAAACACGCCTGTGCAGACTGCCTCGAGACCTCAGATTTTACTCAATAGTGTTTCACATCCTATTTTTAATTGTCAGTCCATAGGGATAGAACTGACAGTTGCCCCTGGGCTTTAAGGCCTGTCACCACCATGGATCATGGGGAGTCCTTCAGGCTGAGCTTTCTGGAGGGGAAATCTGGATATCCAGGACCTTACCTGTGACGGTACGCTAGTACTAGTTTGTCTCCAGGTTGTTACAAATATTGACTTAACACATCAACTTAATTGCGTCCTATAAAGAAAGCCCAGAGCAGAGAGCCCTTTGCTTTGGAAATGCCCAGCTCTTCCTCAGTGGCCCAGCCCCACTCCCATTTTCTCCCTGTGCTTTCGCAATGGAGTCTGAGTCAGAAGGGTCCAGTAGGAGAGAACAAGTAAACAAGGAGGTAAACGCCTTCAGGAAAACCTCATTTCCTGGTTCCTTTACCTCCCCCTACTGCCCAGCGCAGGCTGGGCATCAGTCTCCACCTAGCACATACTGTGTGACAAAGAAATCACAGCAAGCAGGGTGCCTCACAGCCCAGATCTGGTCCAAGCGACATATCCTGAGAGGCCAAAGGGCCAGGAGGACCCTTTTGAGTACCCATGTTCTGGCTACATCTGCTTTCAATCTGGAAGTGGGTGGGGTACCGCAGTCTTGTGTCATGCGGAGAAGCCCTGGGTAGGCAGGGGAGGAGAGTGGCCAGAGCCTGGAGTTAGAGGGCTGAGGGGTGAGACATCTGTCTTGGGCCTCAGCCGCTAGAGTTCCCTCGGTCCGCCTCGTTTCCTCCGGCCCTTTATCTGCTCAAGGGTCCTGGTTCCCAGGCTTCTTTCGCTATGAGAGGCTCCAGTCCTGCGCACACTCCCCAAGGGAGTGAACCGGGCTTCGGAGACTGGATAAAAGGCCAACTTGCTTCTTCCACCAAATCCTGCCTCCTTCTAAATTTCACCACACGCCGGGGGCCCACGCTGGCTGTGGAAGCCAGGAAAGCATTTCTGAAGAACAAGTGGTCTCTACTCTGGAATGACTGACAGGCTGGGCCTGGGCAGTCCCCGGCCTGAATGTGGGGACACAACGTCAAGACCAACAGCCTGCAAGTGGAGCTGCCACGCTGCTTTCCGGGACCGTAAGAATGAAGAGATGGGCCACGGCGCTGTCCCGCCCATCCGCTGGGCCTTCTGGTTTACCCTGGCCGTGTCTGGCGGGCGCCTGCCAGGTGTCTTGCTTTCTATCCTGGAGAGCCCAACAGTTAGGGCGAGGCACACTGCTGGCCCTGCCCTCTCTCTGAGACCACTGCAGTTGGACACTGCACCGCTTTCCCCATCCTCTGAAACCATTTCTGCTGAAACCTCCATTCAGCACCTTGTTGCCTCCTGGCCCTGAGCCTCTCCCGGCACCTAGGAGGTGCTGCTCCCTCCCGATGCTGCCGCTGCCGCTGCCGCTGCCACTGCCACCACCTTGGGTTGGCCCTGTGCTCCGCACCTTCACCCATGCTGCACTGGACACCAGGTGGTAGCAGTGCCCTAATGCTCCCCTCCATTCTCTCCAGCCGCCGCCCAAGTCCTGAATCCCCAACTCATCCATCCTTCCAGGCACCAGAGCTCCATCGCAGCTATTACACAAGAAATCTACCCCTAGACTTGCCGTCCTGACCCCTGTGGGGCTCCTCTTCGGACTCCTTGCATTGTTTTCCTAACACGGTCTCCTCCTTCCTCAGCCCCAGCCATAATCCCAGGGAAAGCGCAGTCCCTTCGCTCAGACACTGGATCTCTGGGGCAGATGGAGAGAGAGGGATGGGCCACCACTGGGACTGGGCCCTTTCTCCTGGTAAGCTGGGCAGCTCTGGGCTGGTCTGCTGTAGAAGCTGCTCTCACTGGGGAGAAGGCACCTCCCCCAGCGATGCTGCCCTGTTCTCTCTCTGCCTGTGCAAGGAGACGGTAATCTTAGCTGACTACAAGTGGACGCTCTGGGAGGGAGGAGAGAATACGGGTCTTGAGAGTATAGCTCCTAGTTTTCCAGAGCTGTGCTGTGTAGATGGAATTCTCACATGGGAAAAGAATGTATCCACATTGGTATCAGTGTTCCCAGACAGAACAGAAGGTCAAAATGTGGCTATTTCGGTGCCTGTAAACAAGGAAGAGGTTTAGCTAGGAACGGAGTTCAAACCTTGGAATGTATTACAGGGACATTTTCAACAGAAGCCAAAGCCATTTGGGAACACGAAGCACCAGGGCCGGGGTGAAAGAGGGTCGGGCTGAGGTGGCACCGACCTGCAGGGCCTTTCCCCAGCTTGCAGGTCTCGGGGGGACATGCGGCCTCCCATCTCAGGTTGCACAGTCCCAGTCTGAAGACAGAAGTACGTCCGCTGACACCTTAGTATTGTGAGATTCTAAACCATTGCTCTGTGATGTAAGGATTGCCGAGCGGCACTCGGTACTCGGGGCCAGTTACTGATGGTGTGGGAACAGGACGCCTGTGAGGTGGGGCCCCTGGCAAGGCTGGGGTCTGCTTTGCCCTGGTCAGCTCCCTGGCTTAGAAGAATCTATCCAGCCGCCCTGTAGCCTGCTGTTTCCAGCACAAGGAGACTTTGCTTGTCTGTGTGACCTATTTACCAGTGATGTTTCCCCAAGTTTAGCACTCAGACATGTACTCATTTTTACCAAAGGTCAGATAAGCATTCCCCTCTATCCAGAATGGGACATCATATGACAAATGTTTGCGATCAGCAAAAGGCTTAGTTTTTATACCTACCAGCTTGATTTTTTTAAAATTCAAGTACTGATAATTTATAATTGAAAACATTTAAAAAATGTTTTAAGTCTACACTCTAGGGTGCCTAGGGCAACAGTTTCCTGTAGTTAGTAATTCCACCCCACTCCAAAGATAGCAATCTCTGCCACCCTCGCCAGCTCACAGTGACAAGCTGCCCTGGTTGTGTGCAGCCACAGAAGCCTCTCTGCACCAGGGATGGATGCAGCCCTCTGCGCCCGGCCAGGCCCATCAGCCTGCAGAAGTGGCGTTAGTGAGAAGAGCCCCCTCCAAACTCACTCTGTAGCCATGGCTGGCATGGTCAGTCCTGAAACACCCTCCTCTCTGGCCAGGGCCCCACTTCCTCAAGCACCCCGAACGTCACCCACAAACCCCAAGCTGCCCCTTTCTCCCTCAGCTGTCCAGGAAATCCCCACCTACTGCTGCTTTGACTGGGCTGTTGCACAGTATCTGTTTCACTACATGAAAAAAATCATGTCTAACCTGCTTTCAAAAATTGGAAGGGTGCCTTTTAATTGTTCTTTACATTTCCCCAGAGAGAGAAAAAATCAAGTCTCTTTTAAAAAGTTGAACTCCGTGTAATACCAGCTTGACTATTACAAGCATTACTATTAAGAACCATGACAAAAGAAAAATCTAATTAGAAGGCCATGGAACTAGCAGGGAAATACCAGCTGCTCTCTGCTACGGGCAGGTGCTGTCTGTTAGCAGTGGCTCCGTGTCAGTGTGAGGAGCAGGTGGCACTGGGGAGACCCTGAGAGCCAGGCCGTGCGCTTCCGTCAACAGAGCTGCCGGGGGAAAGCGCAGGTCGTTTCTGGACAAGTGCTGACGCATACTGTTCTGAGCACGAATTACTTAAGCCCCAAAATGTGGTGACAGCCTCCTTGGCCAGCACTGCCTGGTCTTCTGTCCTTAGCAGGAATTTTGCCCTCCTTCTGACTCATCTTTTAAATTTTTTTACAGGCCTTCACAGGGATGAAATTTGCCACCTTATTTGGTCTGAGACATAAACCGCTGTCTGTCGGCCCCTGGTAGTTCTGCTTCCCTGAGCCAAGCTTCCCAGGGACACCTGGAAGCCCCTCTCCTGGGTGTCTGGCAGACAGGTCACCTCTGGGAATGTATATTGTAATTAAGACTCCAAACTGGAGAGTGACAGCTGATACCAAGTGAAAAATCACTACTGACAAAAGGGCCCAGCAGGTTAGAGGAATTCTTTGCGAATCGTATAGAATTCATTCATATCCAAGAGTAATTACCGTATTTCAGAAAACATTCATATAAATGTTCAAGTCATGAAAGGGCTCTATCAGTATAACCAGACTGATTAAGGGGAGCGGTGCAATAGATTGCCAGCAGTGCTAAGTTTCTAAGAGCACCGCAGCCAGAAGGGAAGCTTCATTTTCTGTAGAATCCCCTTAGGGCACTTCATCCAGCAGGCTACTGGGCAACCGGATCTGGGAATGCTGCCAGCCGCACCTAAGGTGGCCACTCGATGGCCTCCCCTCAACGGTCTGTGCAAGGGAACATGCACACCTCCCACCAGAACCACCGGGGCAGCTAAGCACCCGACTGTGGGCTCCTCCCAGAGGCCGCTCCGGGTGATCCTAGTGCCCCTCCCGCACTGGCTGACACCTGCCTTTGGAACTCACCAGCACGCTCCAGTTTTGCAGAACAGCTGGAGAACAGTCACCACCAGTGAAGAGCGCATTAATACCCACAAGACAGATTGCAGCCGCCATCACACACCTGGGACCTGGACAGACAGAGATCAACCAGTTACCTGTGCCCAGCAGCCGCTCCTGCAGGTCTCTTGCTCAGGGGGACTGTGCGCTCTTGTCACACAGTCAGATCCCAAGCACTGTGTCAAGACCGAAGTGCTACCAGAAAGCCCCCTCAAGCCAGGGGGCCGGACCCCAGGCCCAGGACAGAGGACTCAGCATCATGAGCAGCTCTAGTTGCCGCCTCAGCCCACAACAGCCTCGGACAGCCCAAGGCCACGGTAGAACCCTGTGCTGCCACACGCACCAGTGACTTCAGCTTTACCCCTGACACCTGGAAAACAAATGTAAACAGAATACATCTGTGAGCACACCTTGTGACTCCCTCGGGCAGTGACGCTGAACCTTTTAGGGGCCAAGTGAGAACCCAGTTAGCACCAAGTGCCACCACTGCAACTGAGCCGGAGTACTGAGCTTTAGCTCACACACTTGGCTTCGGTGCCCACGGTAGCTCATGTGCACAGGTTCACCGCCACTGCCCCAGGTGGGAGCTCTGTGCGCTACAAAGGTGCGGAGACTAGCAGACGGCCACCTTCAGTGCTCCTGGCGGCCCCTCTGCTTTCTGCAAAATCCCCGGCACCAAGGAAAGAAGCCCAGCTTTGTGCTTGTGGACGCCGATGGCGCTGTTCTCTAGCACATTCTCAAGCTGTCGCCCAGGCAAGTACTGCCGATCCTGCAGTGAGGGAGGCTGCTGCACCCCACGTGCCTTCCAGAAGGGCGGGAGCTCTGCTGCTGACTCCCAGAGCTCAGATGTGTCACCAGCTTGGCTGGCGCCGAGCTGCCTACTCCACGGAGCAGGGCTCTGGCCTTGTGCTGAAACCCCGCCGCCTCTGGGAGTGGGAGCTGTGTTATCTCTGGCTATTTTCTCCTCTAATTTGGTGAGGCTGTGACGACATGAGCTTATAATTTCTATGCTGTGGGCTTGGTCTGATGCCAAGGAAATCTCATGTTCTTACACGTACCCTCCCACACCACACTAACTCCTTCCCTTTTAAAAGCATGTAACTGTACATGGCCATCTAACAAGGACAGCCGTGTGAGTCTCATAACCCATGAGGAGAGACAAGAGGGTGCCTGTGCCCCCCGTTCTCATCAGATCTGGGAAATGGGCAATTTCTAGGCACCACTGTGTATTCTGGGATTCTCTGCCTCCTGGCCAGTCAGCAAAACCCTAGGGAGTGCAACGCAGCACTGCGACAGCCGCCTGCGGGGCCCTCTCCGGAGGTAGTTCTCAGGCCAACAGCAGGGCACACACACATCCCAGCAGGCGACCCTGGAGCCCCGAGCAGCCACTTTCTGTCTCCATTAGAGCCGGGGTGCCTTAGGGTGCACACGCCCGGGTTTCCTCATTTTTGTATCTAGCACACAGGCAGGACCCATGTTTATCTTAAGAGTAAAGAACAACTGTAGTTTACATTTCTAATCCAGTCATTGATGATTTCTCTTTAGCACTAAGAAGTCAAAGTGGATAAATGAAAAATCCTAGAGGGGCCTCGGGGAGAACAGGCCGGGCCTGCTCAGGGTCTGGAAGGTCAGCGTCTGACGCTCTGCCTCATACGCAGGAGAGCCAGCCTCCACCTGGGACGCTGTGTCCCATGCTAGCCCCGCCCCGCCTTTTCTGCGGCCCCTCACCCAGGTGGGCCCTGCGTCGGGGGAGAGTGCCCCTCAGTGAAAGGGAGGCAGCCCTCGGGGCCGTGGGAGCGTCTCCTTTCATGGACTCTAAAGAATAACTAACTCAGCAACTTAGTGAGACTCTGTTCCAAAATAAAAAATACTAGAGATTCAGCTTAGTCCGAAGGCCCTGGGTTTGGTCCTCAGTACCGGCGCCAGCACCCGCTTCCCACCATCCTTCCCCTAAGCTCACAGAGATGTGGCCTCACGCACTTCTCCAAGAGTCCTGGGGCCTCAAGTGACCCAACCAGGGACTCGGCATCGATACAGATTAAGAAGTAAGTATTAGTTCCATGTGGAACTACTACGCCAGGACTGGCTGCTATGGTCTAGCGTTTCTGTGTGACAGGATGGATGCGTCTGGTCCCCTCCTCTAAGCATCTTCCTCGCTGTTCTGGGAAGGGTGGCGGAACCCAAGAGGATGCTGATGACGAGACAACAGCATTAGGGCAACTTCACCGCAGGCAGACGCCCCAAATTCACACCCCGGGTCACGATTCAGAGCAGCGGCACCAGTCGGCACACTGAATTACATGAGGTGTTTCCATTTTTCCAGTAATCCTACATTTATAGGAAAAAATAATTTAGTAGTTGTTTAAAGTGAAGTTAGGCTTAAAAAGCATGAATGCCAATTTAGGAGATTGTGTCCCTCGAGATAAAAAGTCTTAAGGAACGCCTACTGGAAACAGCACAATATCTTTGATACAAAAAGTAGGTGTTTTAGTGAATGACTTAGGCCTGCATCTTGAAGAAAGTTTCTGCTTAATGCTAGGAGCAGGAAACAATTACATAATGGAATTTTATGACACTTTGCATCTAGGAAGCAGGTCAGACAAGAATCGAATTCCTAAATTAGACTCAGCACAGCACCCATACCTCACATCTGCCCCAGTCCTAGGAAGGAATTTCCTCCTGGAAAAGAGGCATGATCACCTAAGAGCTCTTCTCAAAGACAGCAGGAGTGCAGAAGGGGAAGGGCTGAGGTTGGCCGAGGGGTATGTGTTAGGTGCTGCACACTTCCTCAGGGAACCAGGTACTTACACAGCATTCAGCAGAACTGACGGGACTTCCAGCCCTGAGAAGTAGCCTCGGAGGGAGGGAGCCAGCGCATCTGAAAAGACACAACGGAGACGCTGTGAGCTACGACATGCTGTCCGTACAGAGATCCTCAGTGCTCCCAGGTCATCCCCACCACACTGGCCAATGTGTGGCAAAGTGCCAGAGTGGGATCCTGGGAGATCTTTCGCATGGCCCTCAGGAGGGGCCTGAGGATCTGCCAGCTCCCTGGAACCCCATCCTAAGTTAGCAGCCACCCCGAGGCACAGCTCAGCCCTGTGAATTGCCTTTTCCATACCCACTCAGAAATGTTAGGCAGGAAAAGGGCTGCCTCATAGCTTTCTGGGCAAGATGTGGAGAATTTATCTGCTTTGATAAGAAACCAGCAGTTTATGACCCCTTTGACCACAATGGCCTGGCCAAAACTTTCTACTCCTTTAGAAAAAGGGCTCTGGCTTGCTGGTACTGAGGGTTACCTGCCACCCAATTTCTGTACTCATTCTGCTGGCAAGGCCGGCCTGCAGCTGTGGGCAAAAAACTTTCCAGGGAAGATAAGCCCCATCTCTTCCCTTGGATTTCTGAAAAGGAAGGCCAACCCCAATGCAAATGGACTGAATGACACTTTGTCCGCTTGGCAGAATGTTCTGGGTCCTATGCCAAGGCAAATATGAAAAACAAAAGGGCAAGCGTACATTGGTTTCAACCAATATCTAGCTATTAACACTGTCCGTTTTCCCGAAAGGCCTTGGACAAAGGCAGGGGGGCTTGTTTGATGTTGCTCCTCCTCCTGCACTGAGGAGGTACCACCTCCCCGGGACTGTGACAGGCCAACAGGGAGCACTGAGGGGAGCAGCCAGGGAACATTTTCAATGTCGAGCGCTGGAGGACCCTGTGGGGGTCGTCCCTCCCCCAGTGGGGCAGCTGAAAGCCGAACACAAACTTCCCACGCATCCAGATCGAGCAGGAGACATTCTGGCTAAAAGGGGACACAATGTGGTCAAAGGCCATTGAGGCAGCTCTGTGGGCCCCAGGGGTTCTGAAAACTGATGAAAACCTGTCTCTGGTCTTCTGTTTTACAGGGGGAAAAGTCATTTGGGGCCTGAGTATTCTACATGGCCACGGTCACAGAGCACTGTGGCATCAAGTCTGGGATAAAACTGAACCTGACTCAAAGCTGAGCCCGGAAGAGAAGCCAGTGTCCCTGATCTTCTTGGTCTGCATATGGAAGTTACAGAAATGCCCTTCTCAGACAGGCTGTGCTGTACCCTCCTGGCTGTGAGCACAGGGAAGAACACTGCAGGCTCCATGCCTAGGCCATCTTGGAGTATAAATCTCTGGCCTGACTTAGGACATATGGCTTGGAAGGACCTTGGGTGCACCTTGAACTTCAACACCAGAAACCCACTGCAGAACCCCTCCAGCCATGAGGGGGTGGATAAGGTCTCCACTGGGGATTGTGGGAGATGTACTAGAAACCAGACAACAGGAGGAGGCCAGGCCTGGGAGAGCAAAGCTGCGCTCCAGGAGCTGCCAGGAGCCCCGAGGTTCTTTAGAAATAGCCAGCTGTTCTCAGCACTCGGCGGTGAAGGGGTTGATGGATCAGAAACTTTCTGGCAGGCAGACTAAAAACCCATTCCTTGCGAATTTGGAAGTGTATATAGGGCTAAGGCAAGGAGCCAAGGGGGGTGGGCATCTAGGGCGGGGGTGGCAGGGGAGGCGGAGGGAAGAGACAAGAAGAACTGCGTACCTACCCATGGCTTCCGGTTTTGTGCATCTGAATCCACTTGCTCACTAAGCAAAGAGCAGAGTTGGACCTGCCTCCTTGAGACAGGTAGAGAAGGACGGGCTGGGGGTACAGGGCCTCAGGGGATAGGGCACTGGGGACCGACGCGGTAGAGGGGCTGGAGCCGGGTGCGCCAGGTCAGTGTGAGGTGCAGTGCGGGCGTCTGTGCTGCCCAGCGTGGGGCACGGCCGCTGGGGGGAGCCGCGGGGTGGACGGCGGGGTTGGGCCAGTGAAGGTGACTGCGAGAAGGAAGCCCTCACCTCCCACACACCGCCTCTCTGGCTGGGGCCTCCCCACCTCCCGCAGCCCCGGCATTCACTCTCTCAGTTGCACACATGCCGTCCTCGGGGTATTCCAGGGTGACAAGGTTGCTGATCCAGGCGGTGGGGTCCAGGTTAAATTGTGCTCAGCTGAGCTCAGGTGGAGGATGCCAGTGAGGAAGCAGGCCAGTGACTGTCAGAGTGGATGGACGTAGCGGCAGCAGGACAAGGATGGGCCCCAAAACTCATGACTCCTGTGCCTGGCAAACCAGACCCCAGGACACTGGCCAGAGGTAGGTTCCTCTTGAGGCGCTCAGATGCCCGAGGGACCTGCTCTTCTAGCATCAAGGCCCATTACGCCCGCCTTCCAGCAGAGGGCAGCAGCTGCCAAGCTGAGGCTGCTGTTCCTCCTGTCTGCATGGGCAGCTGGTGGCTGCGCAGCTGTTTTGTGCTCTGGCTGTGGGGCGAGTGCAGAGAGGGTTCACCCTTACTCCCACTCAGGCTGCTTGTTCTGCTGTGGTTTGGGGTTCCAGGTCACTCTCGAGTCCCCAGGGGCGCTTTAGATGCAGCGTTAAAGCTCCAGACACCCGTAGCTTGCCCGTCCCCTGGAGCGTCGCGCCTCCACACTGACAGTTCAGCGCGGCTCGCACCCACTCATTCCAACCCTGTAACTGTAGGGGCTGCCTCCCTGATAGCATGGGTGCTCATGCACACGGTGCACACTCAGACTCTCGCTCGAAAACCTGTACACATTCCAGGGAGTTCGGGAGTCCCTGCTAGAACCTCTAACATGAGTTATCTAACCAGTATCGAATCTGACGCGGCCTGTGCCAGTGGACACGGAAAGTACTTCACTCGGACTCTGATCGATGAGTGACACTGTGGAAGGCTGCAGGAATGACCCCCACCATACCAGATGCCAGACAGAAGATTCTCCACCCAGGGCCCTACCAGGCTCCTCAGCGTGGAAGCAGGTTGGACAGGAGTAGAAAACAGAGAAGCAGCACCCAGAAACAAATGACTGAGATAAAAGATAAAATGGGACATCAAAGCAGTCACAGAACCCCCCCCCCCCATTTATAGAGGAGGAAGCTAAGGCCCGGAGGGTTCATCCCCAGCACAGGCAAGCTCAGCTGTCTCTAGCGCGGGACTTCTGCCTGAGGCATCGCACCTTCAGTGGTGGGCTGTGAGTGGCACAGGGAAAACGGAAGCATGGGTGTATGTCCCGGACTGCCTGGTATCATACAGGGCTTTACAGACAGACAAGAGAACTGCTTACCAGGTACTGGGCAACTAATGGTCACTGCTGTTAGTAAACATCCCTTGGTTTCACTAATTTCTCTTCTCCTGAATTAGGAGCTAAATCCACACCAGTAGTTTTCAAAGAGTGGCCCCTGGATCATCACAGGAATGTGTTATGAACAGAGAAACTCTAGTGGTGGGGCCCTATAACTTGCTTCATTTCATGTGGTACTGAGGACTCAACATAGGGCCTTTGCACTGAGCTACATCCCCAGATCTTTAAAAATGTTGTATTTTAAGAAAGGGCCTTGGAAAACTGCTCAGGGTAGTCTCAAACTTGTCCTTCCAGTGTCAGCTTCCCAAAGTGCTGGGATCACAGAGGAGAGCCATCACACCTGGCTATAACTTACATTTTATTTATTTATTTTTGGTAGTGGGAATCAAACTCAGGTCCTTGTGCTTGCTGGGCAGGCACTGTGCCACTGAGCTGTATCCCTGACCCATGAGTTACATTTTTAAAAGCCCTTGTGGTGACTACAATACACACACTCATGTCTGAGGCTCACTGTTCTTCAGCAAGTTTTTAGAAATGTGGCTGGAAGACCGGCCTAAAGCAACTCTACAGTCCAGTAGGTTACAGTCTATGATCTGGATATAAAGCAGCACATAGAAGGTTCTTGAGAAGTTCCCCAAAACAAAAAACCACAATGAAACAAAGAAATACCCCCCAAAAAAACAAGAAAAAAATTTAAGAAACCTGTTTGATTGATCTACCCCTTTATTTCCCTAAGTATATCTGACCACAGACCCATTTGACTCTTAGCCAGCTACTAATCCCTATGGGGCCCATGAAATGTTCATCTGGGAGGCCCCTGCCAGTGACAACTTCCAGGAGATTGAGGTGACATCTAAGTTTCTAGCTCCTAATCAAGCTCATTTGTACCTGAAGACAAGCAAACCAGCCAGCGTTCTGGATGTCCAACTGTGGGGCAGCCAGGTGTCCTCACATTTTTTCTAATGCAGGTTCAGAGCTCCTCTGCACCATATTTAGAGCAAAGAATCATATTCAGAACAAAATAAACACAGTATCTTGAATAAGTGTAATGGTTGATACACTGTGTCAACTTGAGTCTAGAACTGTAAGTAACTCAGCAGTTCTACATCCTGGGGTGTAGAAGACATGCCCTTACTGTTCTAGGATGCTGTTCATTGTGTCATCTTGAGAAGTTTACTAGTTTAACTGAGGGACTCAGCAAGGGACAAGAGTCCACACTATGTAAAGATCTTGAAGCTGTGCAAGAGGGCAGGGAGATGGTGTCAGTTCTACACTTACCCAAGGGTGGGTGGCCTCCCCTCTCTTGTTGCTTCTGCAATGAACTGTTGCCCCTGTGCCATGCCACCCTGCCTTGGAGCCAGCTGATTATAGACAGAAACCTCCACAAACTGAAAGCTAAATAAATCTCTCCTTCCTTAATTTTAGGTGTCAGGTATTGTCTCAGCAATGCGAAAAGTAACAGTGAATTTGGAACCAGAGAGGTGGGGTTGTTGGTGTGACTACACCTGACCATGTGGTTCAAAAGCCTTTGGAAATGGCTTGTAGGAAGAGTTTGGAAAGGTTCAAAGTTGTCACTTGAAAGGGTAGAGCTGCAATGCCTTCAGCTGTTCTGTATGTGAGACTGGTCAGAGCTCAGAAGACAAGAAAACCAGTAAAGACCAGGCTGTTGGGAAGAAAGACTGGTTGTTGAAGTCCAGACAATGTATATTATGGCATGGTAGAAAGTTTGTATGTATTTTAATCGTCCAGAGACTCTGCCCAAGACTGAGATTTAGAGCAGCAGATTAATTAATCTGGCAGGAGAAATTTTCAGGCAGCCGATTGCTGAGGGAGTGGCATGGCTATTTGGGGGGGGGGGTGTAGCCAGATTTACGTTGAGAATCAAGAGCAAGAAGCCCAGCAGGATGATTTAAAATGTGAGTTTGGTCAGAAAGGAAGCTCCAGCAAATCTGTGGACTGCAAAGACAGAGCAGATATCTCAACTGCTGAGAAGGAACAGGTGAATAAAGATGGCCCAAAAGCATCACAAGAAGCAGCAAGTCTCAAAGTGAAACTTTGCTTTGTGGAGAAAGCCGCAGAGCACCACATTCCAGAATGGCAGCAGTGGCCACACCAGGTTCCAGAATGATGGTGGCATTGAAAATGTATTCCTGAGAATTGGATTCAGAGTGCCCATTGATCCAGGCACTCAACGACTACAGCCAAGACAGGAAACCCTGGTGACTGCTCCAGCTAGCAGCAGACCACGTGGTGCTGGTTTTAGGTGCATGCAGAATGCAAGAATAGTGGGGATAAGAACAATTCCACCCTGGTTTCAGAAGGCCTGGGAGACTAGGCAGTACGTCCCCAAGAGGGCAGTGCATGAAGCTGTGGGGGTGAAGCCAAAGGTGCAGTGGAGACCCCAGAAGATTGGTAAAGCCAGAAGCATGGATTGTCTGAGGAAACCTGGAAGGAGGGAGCAGAGCCAGCCCAAGAGAGAAGCCATGGGAGCTACAACCAGTGGAAACGCCACAGGGGTAGAATCACACAAGCCCTTGGGGGTACGATTCTCAGATGTTGCACAGGGATTACAAGACTTCATGTTTGCTCTGCTGGATTTTGGTCTTGCTTTGTTCCCAATCCTTTGTATTTCCTTTTTTGTAACTTTTGGAATAAAAATGTTCATCTTGTGCCATTTAATCTTGGAAGGGTTCTAACTTTTCACCTGTATAGGGTTTCACAGCTAAGAGTTGGCCTTTGTTATGGTTGATACATTGTGTCAACTTGGGGAATCTAGAGGTTTAGCTGAGTGACTCAGGAGGAAGCTGGGGTGCTTCCTTTGTAAACATCCTGAGCCTGTGGAAGAGGAGGGCATGGAGATTGTGTGAAGGCTACACGCCCCCTGGGTGGGGGCAGGCTGTTTACAATGTAGGGGAGAAAAGGAGGATGCTTGCGGCCATTCCTCCCTTTTGGCTGGTTGGTTTTGCTGTGCTCTGCTGCCCTGAACAGTTTGCCCACTGCCATATGCCACTCTGCCTCAGAACCAGCCAAATATGGACTGAAACCTCCACAAACTGTAAGCTAAATAAACCTTTCCTTCCTTCATTTTGGGTGTTGGGTATTTTGTCTCAGCAACGAAAAAAAAGTAACCAAGACAGCCTTACTTCTCAGAGGAGACTTAAGACTTCAGCGATGCTGAAACTGCTAGGACTTTGGCAACTCTTACAGATGGATTAAATGCCTTTTGCATAAAGGAATATGCACAAATCCCTGGGGGTCCAGGGATGCCATGCTATGGCTCTAATGTAATACGTTGATAGAATACTGGTTCTTAAGGATTGTTAAACTTGTATTATAATGTACACATTGTGAAATGGTAAGAATAAGCATATCTTTGTATCTGGAAACCATTTTATAGAAATGTGTCTGGCTGCCAAGTTGACAAGGGGTGGGTTGTAATGGTTGATATATTGTGTCAACTTGAGAAGTCTAGAAGCTTACTTAAGTGACTCAGCAGTTCTATATCCTGGGTGTAGAGGACAAACACTCACCTCTCTAGGATGTTGTTCACGTGAGAAGTCAACTTGAGAAGTTTATAAGTTTAACTCAGTGACTCAGCAGGGGACCAGGGTCCTCACTTTGTGAACATCCTGAGCCTGTGCAAGAGGAAGGTACCCAGATGGTGTGAGTGCTACACCCACCCAAGAGCAGGTCGCCTGCCTACAATATAAGGGAGGAAGAGAGGCTTGTTCTCTCCCTTTTGCTCTTGCTACTTTTGTTGTCATCTGTAGCACTGAACTATTGCCTCTCACCATGCCACCCTACCTTGCAGCTGACCGATTATGGACTGAAACTTCCACAAACTGTGAGCTAAATAAACTTTTCCTATCTTAATTTTGGGTGTCAGGAATTTTGTCTCTACAGCAAGAGAAAAGTAACCAGGACAGCAGATATTTTATATGAATGACTAACAAATTAACTGGATTTTAAGTCCTGGACAGTCTTGGGCAGATTTCTATTACTGGCCCCCAATGGAGCCCTCAATTCCTCTGTGGGGGCTTCCTCAACATTGAGCCCCTGGCCAAAAAACACTCACCTGCAGCTTTAATGAAAACCAGTTTTGCCTCACTCAATGCAGGTCTCAGGATCTCCTGGGCAGGACCATCAAGGAAATCACATTAGGACCTTTGCCAGGCTGAGGAGAAGCTGTACGACAGAAATCCATTTTGCTCCAAAAAGCTCCACACTTGCTGACCAGACTGGAGTTAAGCCTTGCAATATAGACTCTTCTCTTTAGAGCACCAACTATGTTCTTTTAAACAGCAACCCTCTTCACTTCTAATAATGCACTTTTATAAGCTGGGAGAAGACTTTCCAAACACATCCATGCTGCATGAAATGGGGCTTACTGGTTAAATGGGACCGCACTACCCTCTGCTGCCCTGAGCCAGCTGCCCATACTCTCTCAGCACCCACCCAGAGCACGGAGTACAAGGAGCACTCCTTACTACTTGCCTGGCGATGGAAATGTTTGTCTGGGAGGCCAGTCTAGGGCAATTAAACAACTTGCTACCCTGTTGGTAAAGGTTACTAAGCCTGCCATCTCACCCACCCCAGCAGTGGGGCAGGAGGGGAGCAAGAAAGTCCTATCAGGAGAAGGCCAGGCTCCACGGAGGGACAGCAGAACATCGCTGAGGTTTGTGCCCCAACATGGACAAGGTCTGGATGGAGAACAAAGGTCCCAGGACAATGAACACCTCCTGCTGGGTGAAGACCAATCAGGGTTAGGTTTAATTAAATGCAATCCCTCAGGGATAGTTTCTCTCTTGGGCTTCTAGACTTTTTTCCTGTCTGTCCTAAGCACAAGTTAGGCTCTTGCTTCCAAACAGGCATGTGAAATGTGCTCAGCCATCTCTAAGTTCATTCAAGACGCCACTTAGGTTGAGGGCACCCAACCGTGTAACACTCTGTGTCAGATTAAGTCCACAGTGGTTGCCTGTCATCCATATTTAATTCTGTCATCCTGTTAATTTTTAACTATGTTTGCTAGCAGGGGCCATTAGAGGTCCCCAGGAGCCGAGCTCAGCGGAGCAAGAAGAACTCTGTGGTGGAACACATGAGGCTTGAAGTTGGGGTGTCCCACTTTCCGTCCTTCTACTGGGGTCTGGCCCGCCCCACTGGCAGAACAAATCCTGAATAAAACATGATCCCATTTGGAGTTGATTTTCTCCCCTGTCACAACTGGTTTTCTTCAAGAAAAAGTTCACTTTCTCCTTTTATGAAGACTATGTTGTATAATTCCAAAGTTTCTTTGTAGCCTTGGGTTTCTTTCCAACATAGGACTCATAGTACTTCTGGGTGTACCTGGGTGCACTTGTGGAGGGGCAGAATGCCTGATGGACAGCCAGATGACCCTAACAAAGCCTCCTCTGTCCACATTGAAGGTCCGTGCCCTGCTCCAGCTGCTTGTCTTCTCTGCCCAAGAACAAAGCCTGGGTGCTAGGTTCGGAGTTGGGCCCGGTGTTGGAGACACAGTGTGCTTCTCACACTTATGGGGAGGGCTCCGGGATCTCTCAGCTGCATCAGACCACAACAAGTGCGGACAAAGGGCAGATACTGGAAGAACTATTTTAAAACTCCTGCTGTAGGCCAAACATTTAACTCTTTCCCTCACAATAACCCCAAGAGGTAGGTGTTCTTTCTTCTCATTCACAGATAAGCAAAGAGGTTCAATGAGGAAAAAGAGTAATAGAAATGAAACTTGCTAAAAATTTCAAATTTAGCTGTGTCTCATAACTGCCATTACAATTTGTCTGACTTTGAAATACTGAGCCAACTATGACAGTGAGGCCACGTACTTGTAATTCTGAGGAAAAAGCTGAGGTCACCAGCGTGACTTACAAGGGTGACTCACTGAGACTCAGATCTGGGCTCCGACCCCAGGAAGGTCAGGACAGTATGCACAGGATCCAGGGAGTCTACCTTTACAGAGGGCCACGAGGTATACGCTTAAGAAACCTGAAGACACAATGCACTGGCTTGTGGCGTCCAGGTGCAGCCTGGCTGCAGGCCCACCCCTGCCGTGCCCCTGGTCCTGACTGCCAGGGAAATCTGGTGCTCAGGAACTTGGGCCAGGAGCAGGGCCACATAGACCAGGAATGACTAGCTTTGCAATAGTCCCTACTGCCTAAAGCTGCCACTAGGGGACTGTCTGGCTTTAATACAGCTGCTCTGGCCAAAGGAAGGAATATCCCTGGCAAGGCTGGAATTAGCAATTCCGAAAAGCCTAAGTAGCTAAAGTTTGTGTCTCTCCATGTTTTATGAAAAGGTTCCTCAGCTCCACAAATGCCAAAGCAGACACAGGGAAGGGATGGACCAGGGAGAGCACTGACTTGGCCAGGAGCAGCTTACCCCCGCAGCACAGCCCTAACTCCACCAGCAGGACATAAGGCTCGGCAGACCCGCACGGGAGAACTGCGTGAAGAAACTAGCAGAGCCCGGGGGTATGGCTCAGTGACCCTTGGATCTTTCTCCTCGTGAAGGCAACAGTTGTAAAGTTCAGTTCTTGTTGCTCTGTGTAAAGCAACAAGAAACACCATTCTCCTCTTGGGGACTCGAGCTGTTTCCCCTTCTGGATATGTCTCCCTTCACAGTGAGGTTTTCGGTAGGTGGACACGTCCTGGCCTGTGCTTGCAGCCTGGCCTGAATTCTGTGGACTACAAAGGAAAAGCAGCACAGTGGAGTACCTGTGAGTAGCTCAGGTGACAGCACAGCCTCTGCTCACAGCAGGAAAAGACAAGGAGACTCCTAGTAACTAGGGCTACGGCTGCACACATCTGGCCAGCTTGCCTGTCTCCTGCAGTGCTGAATTAGGTGCTCTGAGAAGGCCCGAGGCAGGGCCGGCATACTCAGGAGACAGACTCAGGATGCTTTCTCCCCGAAGACTGGCCTCACACAGCCGCAGGGTTAGAGGGACATGTAAGCATCAGAGGATTAACAGTTTCCTTTATGTCTGAGAAATCTTCAAGCACCACAGGGAACTTGTGCAGTCCTTCAAAGGCTGGGCCTTTTGGGCAGGCCAAGCAGCAGCTCTAAAGAAGACAGTGGATGGCGGAGGGCCCAGGTTATGAGCTGATGGCACCTGGGATTCACAGACGCAAAAGCCCAGGTTTCCCCAGTCCTGCCCTCGCTTTTGGTGGCAAGGCTGCACCTGGGGTGCTAGAGCCCCTTCCTGTGCATTGGTCATGGTTTTGTTCGTGGGTCCTTCACAGGACCAGCCGCCACTGCAGCACTGGCCATGGCCTGAAAAACAGGAGTTAGAGGCTGAAAAGTAAGATTCCTTGCCCTAGGAGAGTCACCAGGAGCCTATAGGGCAACAGCTGCCTTGGAATGAGGACTATTTCCAAGGGGCTCTGTGAATGCCCAAATCTACATACGGTGTTGTGCTGTGCGTCAACACGCCCCAGGCCACACTGCCGTCTGTTTTTGCTATTCTCCGTAACACAGGGACAGAGATGTATACTTAAAATTTTTAAGAAAAGAATGTCCTAAAATCCAGTCCTGTGACACGGCCCCCTGCTGCTGAGTAAATGCTCAAAGGGGACAGCCCTGGAGCATGCGCAGCCACACACTAGCTGAGGCCCGGGTGTCTATCCCTTTGCAATCTCTCCGTTCTACTTGCCTGTGTCTCTTTTCCCATGGTTCACTTCTGCATTTATTTTTGGTTTAACCTTTAAAATTTTTCCACTGTGTCACAAGGGACCTCCCAAGGGGCATGCTCCCAAGAAGTCGGGTCTTTGAAATGTTCTGTTTCCGCAGCATAAGTGATAGTGTAAGTAATGTGTTCCAATCTCGGGAAGCTGTGAGGCAGCCTGCACATGTTCTGAAAGGCCTGGGCTGATGTGGGATGGATGAGGCTGCCAAACCAGCAGCAGGCAACTAGGTCTCTCAGTCCTGCATCCCCGCAAACGTTTCTGGTCCAACTCTGATTGACTAGTGGAAGACGTGTGGTGTTGCACTGCTAGAATGTGCTGAGGACAGTGTGCTGTACTGACTCTGCTTCTCTCTGCCCCAAGATGCCTCAGCAACAAGGCATCAAGTCTAAAAGCAAAAGATGAAGCTGGACTTTAAAGGCAGGGATGTGCATGAGGCCACGGGAAGAGCTGGAGATTGTATTCACAGCACAACTTTCCAGGCGAAACTTCTGCTCACAGTGGCTTCCGTAACACATTTAATAAACTTCAAATACCAATGACCTTGAAAGTAAGCTAGATATTCACTTCTAAAAATGTTAATGGTTGTAGAAATCAGATGCTTGTTGCACAGGGCTGCTTTTTCATCTTGAAAAGCAGGAAGGCAGTGCACATTATGCACTGCCATTACTCAGTAAGTCCTTAAAGAGTGGGATCTGACGGCAAACAGCATCTTCAGATTAGAGCTAGGAAATCTAAGGGGGCCCCAGATCACAGAAATGTGACCCAACTTCTTTTCAAAGCCATGTTTCATCTCTTGGGTCCTCCTTCCTCTGGATCTCAGTGGGCAAACTGGCAAATACATCTACTTGCGAACATGTTTCCACTAGCTAGTCAGGCCGGCCCTGCCGAAGCAGAGCTCCTGCAGCTGGTACGTGCGGAGGCTGGAAAGAGAATCTTCTAGTGAGCAGCTTGTGATCATTTGGGAGCCCAGGAAGACGCAAGCAGCAGTGATGAGGCCTCAGCCCAGGGCCCAGCTCCCCAGGTGCCTTCTGAGTCCTTCTCCTCCTATGTGACACACTTGGTTGTCAAGGGCCCAATTCTCCCCACACCTCAGAGAGGAGCACCTTTGCTCCAAAACTGAATCACCGTGAAAACAAAACGCTGCAGTCTACATCAGATCTTTTTTTTGGTTGTTGTTCCGAGTAAAATTTTTATTGAATCTCTCAAATGTCGCCAAGAAATAGTTTTTGCGAAAGGGGGAAAAATAGCTAACAAACAAATTCAACATGGGAGCTCCCTCTGCTGGTCTGCAGTAGGCTGGTATGTGACAAACACATTCCCAGAGACAAATCTAATTTGCTGGAGAAGCGGACAAAAGACAGGTGTGTTGGGCTTTGCCTCAGGAGAGAAACACTAGAAGAAAAAAAAAATCCATGTCTCAAAACAGAGTATAACATTGCTAAGAAAACCAAAATTACTTAGAAGACTCTCCAAAAACATTATAAAATTTCCACGACAAAAACTAAGTTATTCACTATGGGGAGAGGCTCCGGCTGGGGCTCCCCACTCTGCTCTAGAGGCCCTTGGGGCGCGGTTAGGTGCAATTCCCTTGTCTTTGCCTCCAAGGCTCTTCTCACGGGCTTCCCTTCTACTTAAGAGAAAGAAGTTCCAAGGAGTCACTGGAATGAAGCCTCTCCACAATTCCACTAAGGAGCAAGTCTTTGGTGAGGCAGCATCTCAGAGTGAAAAGAGACAGGCTTGAGTCAGGTGACTGGCCTGGGTCTGGTCGGGGTGGAGCCACTGTGACCTTGGGTAACTCCATCTTCTTAGGCCTGCTTCCTCATCTGTAAAATGGGTCACACTGGCCGATCTGTAAAGCTGCTACCTGTTCACTCTGAGTTCCAAAATGGAAAAACTTAAACGACCACATCTGTTCATGATTCTTTGGGATATAGAGTCCAAAGCTGCACTGGGGAGGATTCCAAATAGGAAGTGAGACTGAGCACAGGGATCTCATGGGCACTGGATGCGAGTTCAATTCAACCTAGGACTGAGGGAGCAGAGAAAAGCGCACTCTCTCGCCGGGAAGGTGCCATCTGGGCAGTGTGCCCCATCAACTCAGATGGCTGAGTCCGCCTGACCTTGCACGGTCTCCCCTTTCTTCCTTCTTTCCCAGGGTATAGGGGTTCTAATCTCTATAAGCCTCTGTAGGTCCTTCTCTCACCATATCCCCAGATTCATTCCAATTTCAGCTGTTATGTGAAAGAAGCAAGGACTGGTGTCATGGCCCAAAGCCACCATTTCCAGTCTTTTCTGCTCACTGTTAACTCTCGATTCTCCAAGATAATAGCGAAGGCTTTGTGGCGATCAAAGCCATAGATACTCAGAAGATGACACAAACCTGCAGCGTCCTGCTATCTAACGGCCTTCACTGACAGTCTTCTGTATCTAGAGCCATCTGGGGCAGGGGAAAGCTCATCCATACAATAGAGCTGGGCAGGGAAAAAGGGGTCCCTTGTCACCTACCAAGTTATCTGCAGCCTACTACAGACCTACTGACGACTCGGCAGAAGACACTCACAGGTTTACCTTTTGCTCTCCCTCTGGCTACCTGCCAGCTGGGAGGGTCCAGAGCACTGACTGGGGCAAAAGGTGGCAAAGCAGCAGGGGAAAAAAATCAAAAGGCACAGCTAATCCTCTGCTTTATTCTCTGTGCCAAGCCCCCTGCTCCCCACCATCTCTACTTTCCTTCAACTGCGCTACTTTCCTGCTTCTTCTCCCAGCGAAGGGTGATCGGTGCTGGTGCCCCGGCACCAAGCCCTGGCCTGCATGAGCCTGGGTGCTGGGAGAGGGGCTACAGGAAGCCAGGCCACCCACGCAGGCAGAGAGCATCGGTAACTCGGCTGAGAGAACAGAAGGGTGCTCGGCAAGCCATGCTCCTGACCCATGGCTTTCAAGGCCCCTCACCGGGGTTGCTTCTAGTGTCTTAACATAGGTCTTGACAGCACCAAAGTGTGTTGTCAGAAGGAAAGCGTTTCTGGGAAGATGTTCATTTCATCCAGCCTTGTAAACAGACACTAAACAAAATAAACAAAAACCCCACCTATCCAACCCAACAATTTTTAAAAACTAGGCTGAGTGGCACATGAACTGAGAAAGATGGAACTGATATTCTTTCTACTTATTTCCTACTCATCACTCTCTGCAGGCCGAACAATGAGCGGTTATTTGCAAAGGCAAATCTTAACGGTGATTACTAGTACTCATACTGAAAGCAAAGCTCAGGAAAAACATTTTCTCCAGGGAGAGAGGAAGTGTTAGTACACAGCGTCATCACTGGGGAGAGACAAGGGGGTGTGTGTATGAAACCCAGGCTGTTCTTAACTGAGAAAGTGAGTGAGTCAGAAGAGAGGTTCTACCTTGACTTGTAATTTCATTCTAGACACTACACCGTGTCTTTGCTCCGGAGTTTCCAAAACAAGGAGTGAGAAAGGCTGTATCTTTCCTGTAGTACCAGTCCCCCTCCCGGAACTCCCTCCTCGATCACTAGCACCTCGTGGACCGTGAGAGCAGAAGTCTCTCACACACAGAAACACACAGACAAACGTAACTCTGGTTCCAGTGCATGCCCACCTCGGCAGCCCATCCACACCACAAGGAACGCACAGCTACGCTGCAGTGACGCCCTCGAGCTAGCTGGGGGCCATGGAGGTCCCCTCGCCCCAGCCCCGTGTGTGTGTGAGATGAGGGTGAGACCATTAAGGAAGACAGAGGTGTCACTGGGGGCAAACGTCAGGCAGTGGGTGGTATCATTGCTGTAGACGGTCCTCATAAGTCCCGGAAGGGTGTCAGCTTGATGTAGAGGGGGTCATTCGTTTCCTGAGGGTGGCTCTGTTAGCTGGACAGGCGTTAGTTGTATGGTGTGCTCTGGGGAACCAGGTCTGGAAGGACTGGTGGTGGAGTGAGTGAAGTCGTGGCCGATGGGTATAAATTACCTGAGCATGCAGTGAAGCGGGATAGGTGAAAGCAGGAGGAGGCAGAGCAGGCGCTAACTCCGCTGGGTACAGAGGGTACGGGGCCCACACTTCAGGGCTACTGGGGTAAAGTGCAGGCACTGTGAGCTCATCTGCAAGAAAAGAATAAGGAAGAGTTAGTGGTTACCAAATAGTTTCACATCAGAAAACAAAATACCCAGTAACCCCTGAGCCCCAGTCAATGCCAGAAGTCAAATGATGCAAGTCCTTTTTAAAAACCTGTTGACTTCGGTTCTCCAAACTCTAAGTAAGGGAATAATAAATACAGAATAAACAAGGCAACAAGCATCTGCGGCCTGGCTGGCCTGCTGAGGTCTCAGGCCTGGGGTGTGCCTGGACACTGATGTCTTCCAACTACCGCCAGGGAGCCTGAGAGCAGTGGGAATTCCCTGCAGAGAAGATGTGATCCTCTGAGGAATGGAAGGAAGAGAAAAAGCCACCAGGAGATATCCCACGAGAACCCTCTGCAGAGTCTCTGGGACAACAAGTCACTGGCAGGACCCCAACAGTCCAGAAGCACTGAAGACTTTCCGGTTTACTAGTACGGTTACGATCGACAAATCCTGATCAAACATTTCCCACTAGCCCTCAAAAGCACAGAAACGAACACTAGGGCCACAGGACATTTAATGTGTTAAAACCGAGAAGTGAAAGGAAGATCCTAATTAAAGTTGAGCTCCATAAAGACGCAAAGAACAGTTATAGTTGCTGTTTAATCTGACTATATTTTCAGAGGAAAAAAAAGAGAACTCTGGTGCCAATCACATGGGCTGAATCTGTACAGCACCAGCTCCACGCAGGTGAAGTGAAATTTGCCAGATTGAAGTGCAAATGCCTGGGCCTCTCAATGTATCGGGAAGCACCCCATTAAAAGCAACGGCAAGCACATGAGTACATTTCTCAGCAAAAGCAAAAATAACCTCAGTCAATAGTTAGGAATTGGGACCCTGTGAAGTGGCAACTTCAATCTGTGCTTTTATCACCTGTCAAAATCTGAAATCAAGTACACCAAGGATGCTCTCCAGGACTGCTGAGGGAGTGAGGAAAGGTGACTGGATAAAGCCATTAGTTATTGCATTCAGGACTTTCCAGAAGTCTACAAGGCAAGTGACCGGAGATCAACAGACCCCACTGCAACCCTCCTACCTCCAAGAAGCCAGCCTGACCCTGACGTCTCACTCATCCTTCCCATGCCCAGAAGCTGTATTTTCGAGACACACAGCAAGCTGCCTGGTTGGCTGTGATGTGGGGATCGTTCCATGGCAGCAGTGGTGAATCTATGGCATGTGTGCTGCAGTTGTTGGTTTTCATCGAAAGCTCTATAAGATTTGCTGATCACTGTCATCTTTGGGGTAACCTGGAAGTAGTAGGGCCTGTGGATCAGGTGGGTAAGGGATAGTGGGAGTCAGCACAGCAACCTGCACGGTAAACGCCTCTCACAGGGTGGTGGTGGTGGGGAGCCAGGAGCTAAGCTTTGTCCACTTAGAGGGCAGCTGTGCCTTTCCAGACCTAATGAGATCCCAGCAACATGGTTAACACACCATGGTTGGCTGCTCTCCCTCCTTCTCAACAAGGCAGTTATAAAGTATCCTGAGGGCCGGATGGGAATACAGACTGCTGGGATCCTGAAGCTGGAGACCAAACTGTAAGAGTGGACTGTCAGTTCTTACTTGGGCAGGAAACATTAGCCTCAAAAGTTTCTTTAAAACAGTCATGTCCACACCATACTTCAGCTTCGAAGGTGTGTGAATGTCTGTAGCTAGCTCACAGCTCAGGAAACCCCTCAGAGGGGCTAAGAGACAGCTTCACAGACCCCTGTGTTTCCTGCTGTGATGCGCCCATGTGCTTTCCATTAGAGCAATTCTTGTGGGAGCCCAGCTAGTGGAAACTAACTGCTGCCAGGACGAGGGCCTTGGATTTTAAACAAACAACGACTCTCAGCAATGGCAAGCTATTATTGTTGTTGTTATTTTAGCTACTAGGCTATTTTAAGACATTCTGAGACTCTTATAAAAAAAAAGTCAAGAGAATCTCAGGATTTGGTACACTAATCCCTAGCCCATGTGTCTCTGGCCCCTCCGTGACAGCTGATGCACCAACGGTTACCAAGTGGGAAGACCGGGAGAGCCTGCAGTCTGTCAGTGGTTCTGCCTCAGCTTCCTACTAGGACCTGGCTAACTTAGGGGCCTTCATCTGATAAACGGATAAGGGGGTGGTTCCTTCAGAAAACTGAAAAACAGAGAGCGTCCTTTAAGATGTTTGGTCCTAAAGAGACAAATACTTAAGGTGGAATCGGGTTTCAATCTTGGTCTGACTGGTAGAATTTATTATTTCCAGACCATTCTACATTTTATCTGAAGTATTACTTCCCGTTAGGTCTACACTAATGCGCACACACAATTCTCTGGGTGACATTTGCACAAAACCTGCCCCAGCAGTTGCTTTGAAATCTCTTAAACTCAGAGCTGCCGGGCAGCGGCACCAAAGCGAGAAAAGCAGACGCCGAAGCGGATTAAGACTCACGCAGATGAGCCCCTGGCCACATCTACTCATCTGCCTCTCCTTTCTCCCTCAGGAAGGGGTCTGTGGTGACGGGGAAGAGGAAAAAGCAGATAGCTAGGTGAGGATTACACCTGCGAACAGTCCTCACATAGGCGAGCGTTTCGGCTTGAGGCTGAGAACGCCCCTGAAACATCCCCGCGCCGCTCTCGGGGAAGAGGGCGTGAAGCAGAACGAGCCTCTTGTACATGGATGCCCTTTCTGGTTGCTAACGTGGTCTTGGGAATAAGAAAAGTTAAAAGGTAGATTTTCCACCAACCAAGCCCGTCCCGGGGAGCAGTTACCCAAATGAAGGGCAGCTTGGCTCTTAACGGGGTTCGCTTGCCCCACTCACGGCCCATCTTGCTCAAGCTTCCTCCCAAAGGAGGCCCTGCTGCCCTAGGCCCAGCGGATACAATGTGTTTATGGGGTGGGGAGGAGGGATTCCTCTGGACAAACGGGGCTACTGATCATCCAGGGCAGGCTAAGCCCCAGTGAACAGGGAGGGGCAGACCAGGAGGCCAGGGCCGTCCGTCCAGGCTGATCTGATCCTCAGAGAAGTGGGGCAGTGGTTTCCCTTGCAGACCTTCCTTGGCCCGGGTCCTTCCGCACTCTGGAGGATAATGTCGAGGGCTCACAATGTTCATCTGAATGGGCTGCTTCCTCAGTCAGAGAACAAATATGCAGCCAGAGGAGGCGAGACTGGACTCTGACAACAAGGACTGGGACTTCCAACTCTACCCTCCAGTCTCTCTGAAGGGAAGGACTGCGGTCCAGAGGAGGTTTGTGCCTACCGAGGTCTAGGAGATCATCCCATCCGCACGCTCACTTAGAGGAGGAAACAGAAGCATGGAGGGAGTGCTTCCTGCCCAAGGGCTGGGGAGAGAAACGAGGAGCCTATGACTGACTTAGGGTCCAGAAACTTCAGATCAGTACTTATCTTGCTCCCTTGATACGGCTGCTTGGAGATATTCCACAGCAACCTCATGTTCACCGCTGCTCAAACTCAACAGGCTCCTCCGATAGCCTGCTCTTCCCTTTGAGGCTCAGACAAAGGTATCGCCTTCCCCCGGGTGCCAAAGCCAGGGACCCTGTAGTAACCTCAGTCTCCCTCGAATTCAGTCTTTCATCAGGGTCCAGCTGAAATGACACTATCATTCACTTTGACTTTTAACCACCAATGCTGGATACTGAAAAGGCCTGTTCAGGTACTCCTGGCCACCATCTTGAAAACTTTAAAAAATACACAATTCACTCCAGCACCAAAAATCAACTACCCAGCCAACCCTACTTCAGTCATGTCAACCTCCCTCTTAAAACTATCCCGTGAGGCGCCCTTAATAATCTCAGGACACTGTTTCAGGTCCTTGTGGATCTTCGCCTATATATAGGACCCCACACAGCTGGGCCTCACCTGCCCCTCCAGCCCCTAGTGTCCTTGGCTTTCTCTGTGGTCTGGGATCAGTCATTTCCACTGCTTCCCCCATTTCTCTCCCACTTCCAGGCCTCCCACACACTGCTTCTCTTGCCAGGGACATTCGCCTCCCTCTGGTCACCTAGTTTACCTCGTTGGAGGACTCCACTTAGATGCCACTTCCTTGAGGGCCCGCCCCTCACCCCAGCATGCCTGACAACCTTTATACTCCCTGAACCACCGTGACTACCTCCCGGGCAGCAAGTGCTTACACCTGCTTACTCAGTGCAGTGAATTCACAAAGAGGAAATACATTCCATCCGGCCTTGAGAGGTAGAAAAGATCAAACTGCAGATCAAGTCTATTCTCTTGGGAGAGAAATTTGCAGATAAGGGCAGAGGGATGAGAAACCTCACAGTGTGTCTAAACTGACATGAGAACCCAGGTGTCCTGTCTCACAGTTCAGAGCCTTCAGGACCCCCAACAGGTGGTGGTGATGGGGCCCCTGAAGTGCAGGGGGCCTTTGGCTCTAGCTCGCAGCATCCTCAATTTATTACAATGACTCAGGCACTGAGCGGAACTGGAGGGTTGGTCTGGGAGGTGAACAAAACAACCAGGAAACGTTAACAGCCACGACACAGAAAAGCCCACACATAATGAAAAATTTCGTTTCATAGGACAAACATTTTGTGAAACAAGAAAAATCTGAGACGCTGTTAGCAATCTCCTTCCATGCATGTACCTCCCAGCACGTAGCGGGCCATGGCCGTGAAGTAAACCCTCAGAGTTCAGGCTGGCAAGGCCCTCTGAGGGACTCGCCTATCAGAATAGGCTCCTCTGAGGTTAGGGCCCAGCCCAAGGCCAGGGACAGCTCCCAGGGCCCAGGGCAGTGCACACTCACTCCCGAATGCACATTCACTTGGGCCCTTGTAACATAAGCTTAGTTGGAAAGAGTCTTTGTGGATACAGTTATGTTAGGGTCTGCACGCGACGGCAGCCGATCCCAGAATGATGTGCGTATAAGCCAAGAGATGCCAGCGACTGCCAGCTACCGCCTAAAGGGAGGCCACCCCTGCTGCTCTCTCGTTCGACTGCTGTAAGTCTCCTTCCTGCAGCACTTCTCTCCTAATGCCCTTTCCTGGAGCCGCGGTTTAGGCCTGCACACAAAGCAAGTTTGTCAAAGGCATTCGGAAAGCCTGCTGGACTTGATTTGCCTGCCCACGGCTCCGTCTCCTCCTCCACAGTCGCGGACTTCCTGCTGTCCTCTCACCAGCTCAGTGGCCTCTCTGGTCCATGCCGAGGAACTATCCGAAGCTATCAGGACTTCAACGCCTCTGACCCCTCATCTGAAAGGTGAAGGGGACCCACAGCATGTATAGGTACAAACAGCCCCTTTGGGGACTTAGGGTTGATACTTTGATCTCTTCTCGGTCATATGTTGGGATATTTTCACTCTTCTTTCTGCGGCTGGCAACGGCAAGGATGAGTTACCAGAGCTTCCCTGGGCAAAGCCATTTCCAGCTTCCAAGCACCTGGGTGGCCCTGTCCTCATTGCCTGCAACCAACCCGGATGTTTCACAGAAGCTATGCTTCCATGAAGTCCCCCGGGGTCTGCTGTACGCAACCTCAGACCCGGTGCTCAGCCACACTCCGCTGGAGACCTCAGTCCGCCTCCCACAGGTTTCACCCTGTCCTATCACACTCACTCCCGCATGGGCACCAAGTGGGTGCTCTCGAGAATACCCAGAAGGCATGGCACACGCAGCCTTCCTCTTCCTCTAGTCCAGACTGTCCTGGCCAAGAAGGTCTTTTGCTTCTACTGCTGATTGAACAGCCCTCTCCGCCTCTGAAGAGTACAAAGGGAGCCTAGTGCTGGGCCTGAGGGTGGTTATTGTGCTTTGTTCTTTGGAACTATTTACATCGTGAATGGTGATAACAAAGGTTACCTGCACACTCAGGCTTTTACCTGCTTCTTCTCTAAAACGTCCTTGTGTGGTTAAGTAATGCTACCATCACCTCTACCTCGGAAACAGGAAATGGTAACCAAGGCCTTCGCACAATGTTGAGTGACCGGCCCACAGCTACTCAGTGACGCTCTTCACCGCTGTGACACAGGCTGGATCCATGAGGGTGGTTCTGCCTCACCGACGGACACCTTCCCTCAAACCCAGAGGCCTGACTGCTAAACCAAGTTAGAGAAGTCAGTCCAAACCTTTAACCACCACAACCACCACCGAGAAGAATTACTTAAAGATGAACAAACAGTACAGGAATAACTTGTAGAAAACAAGACACTGCTGATTTGCTTTGCCAGGCCATGGTGATACCTAAACTAGTACTTCTTTTATACCTATAATAAAAAGAAAAGCAGTACCTATGAGGCAGTTTTGACACAAATTCTATAAACTCTAGTTGAGAGATGTTCCATGCATAAGAACACGCAGTAAAGGGGGAAAAAAAAAAATCAAAACAAATGAAAACGTCAGCAATTTATGCTTTACTGAGAGGACAAGAGGGTGTAGAAAGGGAAGAAAAACCTTCCAACATTTCAAGAAACGATGTTTCCCACAAAATTTTCAATCATTCATCTCTTCTGGCACACATGTATTTTTTGGTAAGGGAGGAAAGTCAGTATGGGAGAGACCATTATCATTTTAATAACACTGCTGTTTGTGCACATCACTAGTGTATAAAGAGGTCCTCCACAAAACAACCTCACTGAAGCCGAGGTCTAGGAGTGCACGGTCTGCGCCATCCAGAAACATCCCTCATTTTCCGTAAGCACCACATTAGGCGGAAACTTCTGAGTACATCTCTTTCTTCTTGGAATAAATTGTAAGACTGTCTAAGGGATGAGCATTTATTTTTAAGGACCTCAGTATGTCTTGATGCACTGAAATGCTGTTTCAATGTACATGCCCTAAAAGAAATGTGTTTCTACCAACTTTGTGTGTGTGTGTGTGTGTGTGTGTGCATGTGTGTGCATGTGTGTGTGTGTGTTTTGGTACTGGGAGTTGAACTCAGGACCTTGTGCTTGCCAAGCAAGGGGCTATGCCACTGAGCTATACATATCCCTGGTACTACCAACTTTTAACATGACAATACTTGGAAGGATCATTACCAAGAAAACTAAACTATCCATTTTATAAGCAAAAAAAGCCTTATTTAAATCCATTTTTTATTATTTGTGCATGCTTATGGTATGCAACAGTTACATTCATTTTGGGGACTCGGCACGTGCGCGTGCGCACACACACACACACACTTCATTTTGATCAGTTTCCTCTCCTCGGTCCCATTATTTGACTGCACATTTCTGTGATATTCGCTGAAGCTTAACTAATGAAGTTTCAGCTGCTTGGCTGGATCACTGTTACCGGAAAGTCTTTATGAAGGCATGCCGCTCTCTTGAAAATCCAGGATACAAAGACCTGTCCTCACCGCTCCCATTATAGTTTACATGTGCCCTGAGCATGACAGTAGCAGCTTACACACTCTTTCTGCATCTTCTCCTACTGTCCCCAGCACCTGTGTCTACCACACAGGAGCTGCTCCACAGAAATTAGCTACATTTGGCAGACACTACCAGGTCCCGGCAACATACAATGAGCAAGGGCAGGCAAACTTGGGAGCTATATATAACACAATGGTTTGCAGTTTACCACAGTGGCTTGACTTTTTAGAAAGTAGCCTAAATCTTTAAAGGTTCCCATCTCTGACTTAAAGGCAAGACCTCCTCCCACATATGCACACACTGAGCTATATAGCTCCAGCCCTTTATAATTCTGAGACAGGGTCTCGCTAAGTCACTAAGATGCCCAGGCTGGGCTTGAACTTGTGATCCCCCTGCCTCAGCTTCCTAGACTACTGGGAATTACAGGGATATATCCCCATGTCAGGCTGAAACTTTCAATAACTTGTCAATTTTCAGGGTTAAAAAAAATTAACAAGTTTAAAAGTGACTGCCACTGACCAAGGGAACCAATGAATCAGAGCTCCAGAATGTACTGCAGACAACAAATAACAGAAATCGGACACACACAGAGTCCCACGGGCCCTGGGCCGTCGCAGAGCTCCGGAAAGGTGCGGGACATCTAACTGGGCGCTGCCTCGCCGTGCACTTTCCCCTCCAGCTCTGCGACGGCTCTCCATAGCAGAGGGCCATCACTGACTGGCGACAGGCTACCTGCCCTTGAAGGATCCACAGAGAAGGTCAAGCACATTCACAAAGCCCTAGCTGTACTGATCTTGGTGCTCAGACTGAGGAAGCAAAGGCGAGAGGGGTAGGCGGGCCACACTGGCGGAGCTGTTACCCCTGCTCTCCTTTCTCTGGTTCTCTCTCTGATGTCCTATCAGCTCTGGTCTATAGTCTGCTATTCTCAGAATAATTCTGAGCACACGTGAGTGGCCATAGCAAGAAGCTGCAGGCATACTCTGTAGAACTCAACCTTGACCACCTTTATATACATACCAAACACTAGGTGTGAACTCTTGGTAACCTTCTGCATCCCAAGGAGATCGTCCCCTCAGGGATGGAAGCAGAGCACAGACTAAAAAGCGTCAGTACGAATACATGATAATAACCTATTGGATTGAAACACCATTATCTCTACAAATGCCAATGTCTCTGTCTTTCCCATTTCCTAAGAAAATATCACAAGTCAGACTCAAAATTTTAAATTAAAAATGCAATTAGAAAATTGAACGAATCAATAAAAAATACAGAAAAATACAGGGTTCAAGTCCATGTTGGGGGCATCAGTTACTACCTTCCAGATCTAGGTGGTCTGAGCTCTCTGCCCCAACCATCGCGCGTACCGCTTCACCCCAGCAGGATATCACCTCCCCTACCCGCGAGGATGCAAGGCGCTGGGACACATCCCACTGCAGCCAGAGAACGCGCCATGGTCAGAACAAGGTCCACCGGGGGCAGTATGGCCGCTGCATGCTCATGTGGTCAGCGACAAATGCTCCGTGTAGGAACAACATGATTTCCCCAACTACTCCTACCCTCACCTCTGCAGACCACTCAGGGCAATGAGGGAGATACAAAACAGTGACATTTAAACCTTATGGTGTGAGATGTTTGTTCATCACCATCACTGTCCTTAAAAGGGTATCCTCCCCCTCCTGCCCTCTACCTGATGTTATATCCGTGTAATACCAGTACTCTGGGAGGCTGAAGCACAACGATCCCAGGTTCAAGTCCAGCCTGGGCAGCTCCAGTGATCAAGACTCAGTAAGACCCAGTCTAAAACAAAAACCCTGAAAAAGAAGCTGGGGATTTGCTTTAGCTCAGCGCAAAGGCTCTGGGTTCAATCCCCGGTATCCCACCCTCACCTCCAAAAGAGTAAGAAAAACAACACTGATATGTTCATGATTAGAGAACATGGCTAGGAAACCTCATGGTATGCCCATTTAATGAGCTTCTACAAAACCAGGGCCAACCTTTTTATACATATTGCAAAGGACATCTGAGACACTGAGAAATGAATGTGGGAGGGAGGAGAGACTGGAAAATAGCATGCTTAACGACGAAGGTCTTTTAAAAACTGTATTAATATGTAATTAGCAATAAGAATATGTACTTTGCACTTAGGTGTTACCAAATCCTTTATGCGCATAATGTCTCATTTAACCTGTGAGCTAAGTAAGATACCAGTACATTCATGTGATGGGCGAAGGACTGAGCTGTGCAGAGCTTTAACTCCCTTTCCCCAGGTCATACAACCTGCAAGGGGAGATGGAAGGGGAGTTGGAAGGACACCAATCTCAAGAATCTGCTTCTAGAGTCTAATTTGCTGTGGAGGCACCGCTACTGACATTGTTTTCTGTATTTTCTTAAACGTACAATGCAGATTGTATTCTAAAGCTTAAAAAACCCATGATTTGTATGTATTTGAAATAATTTAACCTAGTTTGGCTTTGGCAGATAGCAAAAGAGTTGTGGGAAAGCAAAAATTATACTGTTATTTAGCCATGAAAATAAATTCCACAGCACAGCTGGGATCGGTGGCACATGCCTGGAATTCTATCTCTCTGGGAGGCTGATGCAGGAGGGTCATGAGTTAATCCCCAGCCTAGGGAATTTAGCAACTTAGATCCTGTCTCAAAAACAAACTATAGAAATAACTAGAGGTGTAGCACAGTGTGAAAACCCTGCTTCATTTCCCAGTACTCCAAAAACAAACTCGAAACATGCCCACAGCATTTCTTTTATTCTTGTTTTGAGTAAGGAAGGTGTGCTTCTCAGTAACCGGTGTATCAGCAGAGCATGCCCATGGACATGAGGAAGGCCACTGAACCTCCCACTGTGTGAAGGCGTTTCAATCACTTGCATGTGAGAAGTTTCAGTTTCAACTACTGCAAAGCCATCAGTAGATGAGACATGGTCTCTTCACACAAAATTGCTAGTATGCAGACCTCTCAGGGAAGGGGCTCCTTCTTCCACCTCCTACAGACTCTCCCTTCCTCAGACTCATCATTTATAATCTGGTAAACACCCATGTTTTCTTATCCTCCCAACTCCTAATCCAGGGCAGGAGAACAAGCCACAGAAGGACTTGCCATGCTGATTCCTGCTGAACAACAAGGATTCACCAGGTGGGGTGGGGAGAAAAACATGTGCTTGGAAATTTAATTCTGTATCATTTGCACAGTGGCAGGTGATCAGGAAGATGTGATATGTCACATGAAAAGTATCTGAAGAGCTGTGAACATGGGGCCAGCAAAGGGTCCCTGGAAAGGGTGTGACCGGAAAAGCACAAGAGATCCTCCTGTGCCAGTCCTGCATGCGAGGTGCCCAGAACGTGCGTCTACACTAGCGAAAGGGGCTCACTGTGCGGCACCACAACATTCAAACCAGCATCTCTGTCCCTAAAGTACTTGGCTCCTGGCCGTGGAACCACAGACAATTTACCTAATCCCTCTGGGCCCGTTACCTCAGGTCAAAACAAATTTATCACATAGGTTCCTTGTATAAATTAAATGAGAATCAGATGCCATTTATTAAATTACATGAGCCGGTACAGACGGTTAGATACAATGACAACGATAAGTTACAGTAATGTAGGAGAGGAGGTGAAGGCACAATCTGCAGGGCACAGTTAATGTCATCTGCGCATAGGACAGCTCTCCTTTGTACGAGAATGCCTTGGTTCATCAGATTGTGAGACCCATATCTGCTGTTGCTGCTAGAGGCTGGCAGGACGGCGGCTCTGGAATTCAGCTCTCAGCTACCTCTCACATTTCTGCCTCATTCATGTTGTTAACTCTTTTTATTAGGATAAACTGATGATTGTTGCTGAGACAGAGCTTTGTGAATTACATGGGTTTTCTTCCATTAAGCAAGGTTTTTCCTGCAAGCAGGTTTCCTTTTTGGGGAAAAAAAAAGGCTCCTTGCTCTCCAGCTTTGCCAGAGGAAATCAGACCTACTCAAAAGGCTGCTTCATTAAACAACTGCTCAAGCGCCTCTGGTGCCTCAGGTCTCCACTCCCTTTAGGCCCCCCCCCCCGGCCCAGGTGTCATGAGAACCCACGCCTCGGGCTGGCCACACTGTGTGCTCCTTTCCCTCCCCATCTCTCTGCCTTATAAAAACCAGAAAGACTTTCTCACAAGTGTAAGAACCCTCACAAAAGCCCAAGTTTTAGTTACACAGGAGGTTAGGAGACATACTGTTGACTTTCCAGTAATATAAACTGCAAAAACTTGGCAAATGCTCACATAAATAACACCCTCCTTCCCTTTCTCACTCCTAAGGCCTGTACTCATTCTTACGAAGTGAGTGACAGGTGGCATCAATTTAGGGGCGGCTTAACCTGGCCAGGGGAACGGAATCACTAGGAGACTTGAGTCATTCAGGCTAAGCACGGACCTTCAGGGAGTGCTAAGTAATCCCAGCTCATGAGGATCACTGGTTTGGGATGAAGTGACTACTGTCCTACTCTGAAAGGTGACCTCATCACATGCAGCCCTCTTCCGGTTTCACTCTCACAAAAAGCCAGGAGAAGGGAAGGAAGGTCAGCAGGGAGTCTGGTTAGTTTTGCCAGGACTTCTGAGTTTTGGTGGGAACCAAAGAGCTTCTGAAGTTTCTTCAACACCCCAAACCTAGGCACCAAAGTGCTATGACATACAGCAGAGGTACTAAGCCATCTCAGTGTGGGAAGGTCTCCTAAAAATCTAGAACTGACACCTGGTTACCATTATGAAGATGACCATGCCACTTAAGACATAGGGAGGGAGGCTTTACTTCAAATGTAGAGGCTGATTAAAAGGCTACAAAATGGTATCTATTATCATTGCCACTGAATATGGCGATACACCTGTATTTACAAAGGTAGAAAGCTGTGTACAAAAACGTGCCAAGGAAAACACGCTATAGAACGGTATGTACTGTATAATCCTAGTACTATGCATACAATTTGCCTGAGGAAGGAGCACAAGGCTCCGACAGGCTGACCTAAGTTTCAGCCCCCTGCCTGTCATTTTTGAGGTATGTAACCCTGGGTTACACGTAACCGCTCAAGCCAAATTTTCTCATCAGAGGAGAAAAAGGAAGAACGAATAGAAAAAGTAACAGTAGTAGCATTTGTTTTCACAATATTATTATTTTTCTTTCTATTGCTTTTGAGATCTTACTATATACTGCCTGGCCTTGAACTTGCTATGTAGCCCAGGCTGGCCGTGAACTCCGTCTTCCAGCTTCAGCCTCCCAAGGTCTGGAGTTATAGGTGTGTGATATCATGCCTGGATGTTCTCATAGAATTCCACAACAATTATCTGAGACAGATAACCTTTATGCATCCATTTCTATTATTACAATTATCTCTGAATAGTAGCTTTTATATATTCTTTTTCTTCCACTAGAACAAAACCAAAAAGAATAGCATATGAAAATAGGAGGTTCTCCGCGCTACTGGGACAAACTGCGCCAAACCGAGCAGCGCTCTGGGATCCCGCTCAGAACCCCACCCCCGCAGCCAGCGCTGCGCGAACTGGAGCAACAGTGACCGGCCGGCGGGATTTCTGAGTCGGGGAAAATCTCCATCCAGGGAAAAACATCTGAACGGCACTCCTGTCTGCACGATCACAGGGTGAGTTAAGTGCGCGCTCAACCGGTTTTTCCTGAATCGGGAAGAAGCTCAGCCCAGCGAGAGACATCAAAGCAGCTTCAAGGACTGCGGGATCTCCCGGGTGGGAAGACCTACTTAGGCGCCCCAAAGGGTTTTGTGAGGGGGGAAGGAGCTCCACCCAGGGAGGAACACCTGAGTAGCCTATCTGGAAGAATCCTGGGGTGGCGAGCTGTTTATTCGCCCCAGCCAGGTCTTGGGGTAGGGAGTAGAAGCGGAAATCTCAGCAGACAGCTTAAGGGACATTCTCCCAAAGAGAAGTAACCATTGGAGCAGCCTCTGCAGCAGACCTTTGCCTGCTGAACTGTCTGTGGAATTTATAGCTCCACATTTTGAATCTGATACCCAAAA